>UELW01000043.1:0-72166 GCA_900490495.1 Danionella dracula
TAACGCTCTTTTACACTCTACATCACGGGTCTCAAACTCAAGAGGGTCGCAGCCCCAGCAGGTTTTTGTTCCAGATCACTTTCATGAAACACACGCATAGCTTTAAACAAACCCAGAGGAGCTTCATCTGTGGAATCAGGTGGGTTCAGTTACGGTAGGACTAAAGCTGCAGCCCTCCAGGAGTTGAGTTTGAGACCCCTGATCTATATGCTCACGATTCCCACTCTTTAGCGCTCATGTTTTTTTTTTAATGCTCTCGATTTCCGATTCTGTTCTCGATTATATTTTGGCAGCTGGATGACGTCATATGGAAACCAACGAGTCGTCCAATCGAGCGCTCAGAAGTGAAATCTACTTCGATTGTAAACAGGTGCGCTAGTTAGGGTTTCTTATAGTATTACGAGACAAGATTTAGTGTTAACAGAACAGAATTGGTGCACCTTCACAAGAGAAACACTCTCTTTCGTTTCCTTTGCCTCTTTCATCAACGTAAACGCTCCTTTTACCTAATCTTCTTTTGTCAAAGGAGGGATGCGAACTGTCATGGCAACTAGTCTGGATTTGAGCGGAGGTTTAAAAAGTAGGTCAGAAGATTTGTTGTTTTTTTTGTTGAAAAGCACTCAACGCAGTCAAGAGTAGAGGTACACAGCAGCTCTCCGTTCCCAGATATGAGTCAATAAGGAATCAGTGAATCTTTGACACGCGCCTGTACCTGTGTTCCGGAGAGCCAGAGTGAACTCGAGCATTATCCACGTGTGGAAGGGTCACCTGCCTCAGATGCTGGAGGTTTGTTGGTTTGGGAGATCAGAGTTGAAGCAGTGTTAGCGGAGGACGTAGAGGTAGCAGACGAGACGGTGGCTTTGGGGTCGCTGTGATTGGCTGCTGATTGAGTCTTGCTGCAGTTCAGATTGAGGATATGCTGCTGCAGGTGTCGTATCCACTCCTCCTGCACCGAGAGAGGGCCTTGAAACTCCACCTCACAGAACCTTCCGAGAGGGTAGAGGGTTAGTCTCTGTTAGTGCTGTGAGATACCAGACCTAACACTTAAAAACGGAACTCACCGGCACTTGAGAGAGTACATTTTACCCACGAGAGTAACCAGCGGGGTAGAAGGGGGCTTTGGCACCAGGGCAGGAATGGTACTGGAGCGAGGCTTCGGGGGCCCGCTCTCACCGTCGCCTCCTTCAGCATGAGATGGGTGTTTGGACGGACGCCTCTCGAATCCTTCAGAGGAAGATATCGGATTTCAAAACAAAACATTACAACTTTGAGAACCCTGGGGCACTCATGTGCTAAAATTTGCATGGATTAATAATAAAAATAATAATGCGTTCAATTTATATAGCGCTTTTCTAGAGCTCAAAGATGCTTTAAAATGTTTAGAGCATTATTTATTAATTAAATATTCAAACACTGGTGGTGATGAGCTTTCTGAACTGAGATTTGCACGAATCTTCGGGTGCTTCTATGCGGGGTGCTTTTCACGAGCTAGTATTAAAAGTTGATGTAGTAACGCTCATTGCCACTGATTGGCGCTCATGTGTAATCTTGTGTCGTACGTGAATAAAATGAATCCGACTCGTTAACAATGAACAAAGTGAATCTTTTCATGTATTTAGTTCTTTTTTTGGGTCTGCAATTAGATCAATTAGATTTCCCAAATGAACAACATAAATGATTCGTTCAACTGAATAATTCTTGTAAATGAACAAGAGTCAAAACAATGAATCACCAAAATGAAATGAATTTCCCATCACTGCTCAGGGGACAACAGCCTCACAGGCTTTTATAATCTTTGAGGGCTTTATTGATCAAATTTTGATTGTCGGACACCAGCAATTCAAACTTCTGAATGTTTATATTCTCCTCTTTAACACTCTCTTCCTTGGTTAATCATCTCGTAGTTCTTCGGTGTTATTTTCTGTTGTGAGATTTTCTGACATGAGAGTGAGTATCGAGCACCATCTAGCAGCTCTTGCATGTTGCATTCACGTCATTAAAACAGCAGCTCTCATTGGTCGTTCTCTTGCAAAAACCCAATCCGTTATGTCAGAGCTGAACATAACTTCGCACCAAATGTTCGGATAGATGTGTAGCGGCCTTTAGTCCTGGTTAGAAAGTGTGCTGCTGCTCTTTTAACCACCTGCTGCCTAGCAATCAAGAATTAATTGATTATGACATTACATTAATTAAGTATGACATTGCAATAATCTAGCCTTGAGCTAATAATGGCATGGATTACTTGCTCAAGGTCTTGTCTATAAAGAGCGTTTCAAACATTCCTTAATAGATGTAGCTGCTAGAAAGATGCTGTCACGATGTGAGTTCACAGTGAAGAAGAACTCCCAGATTACAGACAATTTGGGTTATAACCCCAAATTGCAAAGCCAAAAATATGGGGGTATAATTGAGCCAAATGAATTCATAAATAAGTTTGTGATCCACAAATACATGTATAGAGATACACAAAAATCAGGATCACAATTAAAAAACTACAAATACAATTATGAATTACAACACAATACACAAAGATTGTTTCAAGAGTCACAAGTAAAAGCTCCTTTAGATTCATTTGTACATCTCTTACTCTACATTTGTGGATCTCTTCCGCATTTGTTGATTTCGTTCTATGCATTCGTGAATCTTTCGCTGCGAATTTGTGGGTCTTGACTCAAATCTCTCGTCAAGAGAACCAGAGATCCACAAATAGGTAAGTTCCGCCCATCACCTGGTTGTGGATCTCCTGTTCTGGCTAATGCCCCAGTAGAGCTTTGGATCTAGCGACGGCCCTGATTTAACCTCTCTTCCACCATTTACCTCGTGGCAGACGCACGTTGAGTTCACTATGGGCCACCTGCGTATGTGGAAGAGCATTGCTGGAATGTTGACCGACTGGCTGTGAAGTAAGAGGTGAGTTTCCAGTCCGAATTTTTGCGTCCGCTCCCCTTGAAGACAATCCCCAGGAACATGAGTTGGCACCGCGTCCCATTGCCCTCTTTTGAGGCAGCGTGAGAGACGCCCATTTGGCAGCAACAGGCTTTTGAGAGTTAGGCGTTGACGTATCAGAATCGCCTGATGGTGAGATAGCAGGGTTGTACCTCTGCAACGGATTTAACCATTTCGTTTAAAGAGCATGTTTCACAAAAGCAAGATATTTCGAGGTGCTTTAAGATGTACTATCTTACCCTCTTTTGGGCATACCGGACCCCTTGTGCATAATTCTTTTGCATCTCTGCGGCCTTTTGAGGACGGCTTCGTATCCAAGCACTCAACGTCTCAATGGGTGAACCATTCACGCACCACTCTGTCACGCCAAATTGCCGTAAGTGTGCTCGAGCGTGACTGGCCAAGGCCTTCCGGTTCTCAAAGTAAAATCCACAGAGCTCACAACAAGGGTCTGAGGAGAGAAATGGAAGTCAGAAAGGATTGAAACAATTAACGAAAATCATTTACACTCCAATGTATCACTCACCCATGGGTTTCTCCGGTGGAGCTTTACTCTTAAATGAGAAGTTCTGTGGTGAAGGCGACAGGTTTTTAGGTTGAACAGAGGAAGTCTTTTCTCCTGAATGTGTCTCCTCCAGCTTTTTCTTTAGAGAGGATACTCCAAAAAACTTCCCCACAGCAGAGGTGCGGGACAACACCAGGCTTCCCAGCCCGTGCTTATGGAGGCGTGAACCGGAGTGGAGCAGATTGAGAGGGGATTTTCGGGACAAAACAGTGGACTGATAGCCTGCTGCACTGTTCAAAGAAACTCCATCATCTTCTTCTGGTTCTTCCTTTATCCCCAAGGCAACAGACGCAGGGGTAGTGCCCTGTCTCCTCATGAGTTCCCAGAGTGTGTCAATGGGGGAGCCGTTCACAGACCACTGCGTTATACCCATATGCCTCAAGTGTGACCGCGCATGGCTTGAAAGACCCTTACGGTTCTCGAAGAATTCTCCACAGAACTCGCAGCGGATGTCTCGAGAAGGCTCCTTCTCCTGAGTCGTGACTGTAGGACGGAAGATGAGCAGAAAGGGATTCAACAATCCAAAAAGGGGTAAAGTTGGGCCCTGTCCACACGTACCCGGTTTGTGATTTGACTTTGTAATTAGTTTTTTTTAAACCAAAGGTGAACAAAGTTTTTTCTTTAAACAATGGGTGAATTTCCGAGAGGGGGATTTGTTTGAGCAATTTCTTTCAATTGTATCTTATTTCCTATGCTACCTCTCGAGTGACCAGTCCTCTACTATACTGAGATGTCCTTGTTTGATTGGAGGGTTCCAATGTCACTGCATTAAACTGTGTATGTGACAAATAAAAGCAAGATTGATTGATTGATTAATTCATTGACTAATTTAAGATTAATAGAAGGTTCCCTGTAAGGGATTCACTTTTTTGTAACCCTTTAGACTACTCTTCCTCAATTAATGCCTAACTAAGAGTATTCTAAAGTGTTTCAAAAAACTTTTTTTCTTTTTTAAGCTACTTTGCTTCTGAACTTGTATTATGATGATGATTTCTTGATTCACTGTCAGTAACTCTAATGGCAGACATAGCTCGGTATGCTATCGTAGAATCTACAAGGTTGTTTTCACACCAGACAGCAGATAAACTGCTAGATCCTGAAATCATCTGCTCTCGTATATCTTCTCAGACCTTGCAAAAGTGTATGGAGAAGGGCTTCAGTCTCTGTTCTCCTCTCCTTCAAATAAGTCTTCCTCAGTATCTTCTACTTCTTTCAGCACACACTATAACTATAAATATAAAGCGACTCGTCACCGGTGCAATGCTAGCTTAGTGGCTAAAGCCAAAAGAGTCTCCCAATGTGAGTCGAAAACTCACCTGACTGTCTGAGGTGACTGTCTGAGGCTGCGCTAATTTTCTGTTAATAATAATAATAATATTAATAATAATACCTTAAATTTATGTAGTGCTTTTGCAGATGCTCAAAGACACTTCCTGGGAGAAAACACATCCCCAGTCTAGTAAAGCTGATTGGTTAAGAGAAGCAGAATGCTGGCAAAGGTTTAGATTTCTCAACTTTTCCGTCCGCAGCAGCAATACATTCTCTGCCAGCACCGGAAAGCATACCCTCATACCTGCTCAAACCTGTGTCTTCTCATTGACCTAAAACAGAGCTCAGACTGCAATATTTTAGCTTCGATGTTGACTCAGTGACTTGCTTTTTACAAAATATCGACAAATGTCCTCAATCATGAAAGACGTGATTTGAACGAATGGCCTACGAGTGACTGACACCCGCAAGATATTTTACTTGATAAATACCTGCATGTCAAAGACTCAGAGTCTCGTCATGTGAAACCTCCTGATGTTGATCTATGACTGTGTGAAAAGATCTGGGATGTGATGATAACATTGGAAATTGTTCAGTCTGAACTCACCGTAACATGTAAAACATCTGGCAATCGAGCTTTTCTGCTTGTTGGCATGAACACAGCTTTCTATGACAATTAACTTATTGGTTTTATTAAATGCATCTAAACCACCTTGTAACCAACGAGTTTAAACATCTGAGGATCCCGATTACATCTCACTCTGGGCCTGGCAAAATCACATCCTGATCATTCTGCTGGTCTAAACAGATTTGCTTCAACACTTTGTCAAATGACAGCAGGGATCACCAAACTCAGTGCTGGAGGGCTACAGCTCTGCACATTTTAAATGCAACTCAGCTCTAGTATGCATACTACTCTAGTTTCAGAAAAGCCAAGAGGAGCTTAATTAATGTGACAGGTTAGTTTCATGACGTCGAACCAAAAAGAGAAAGGCTTCGGACCTCCAGGACCAAATATCTGATGATCTCTGTTTTATAGTTTAAGCCTCTCTACTACAATTTGAACCCCATACATTGAGAACACAAAGTAGAAATAACCCGGACAAAAACCAATACAAGACTTACCCAAGTTGACTGGATAAACATCTGAAGTGTTTAAACTGGAATGTTGAGGCTCTGGGCTGTAGCCTTCACTAAGTGATTTTTTTGATGTCACTTCCACAATTTCTGGCTCCGGTTTTGGTTTTACCAGCTCTACGACAGGTGAGGAAATGGTTGTCGACGTAGAACAAGACATTTTCTGGGAAACTAGCTGGCCGTGGTTTGGCAGTTTGGGAAAAATAATAGGGAGGCGCACTGGAATATTTCCCGATGGTGAGTGAGAAGTGTGACGGGGTGGTCCTGGGGTTGGCGAGGAAGGACACTTAGGGGACTTCAGTGACATTATGGATGGAAGGCCCCTACGGACCATAATGTCTTTTAGTGTATCAATAGGAGAACCATTAATGGACCATTCGGTGATCCCAAGCTGCCGCAAATGGGAGCGTGCATGACTTGAGAGTCCTTTGCGGTTCTCGAAAAATTCCCCACAGAATTCACAGCCAACATCTTTAACTTGCTCTGCAAGAAGATTGGAAAGCACATGGTTAGACTTGCACTAGCTTTGGGTGTTTCTAATTGAAACTGTAGAGAAAACAGTGGTTACCTGAAGGGAAAGCCATCAAAACTCCACCTCTGAAACGAAGAGCCTGCGAGGATGAGGGTTTCATTTTCTTTGGGGGTGAACCCAGGAGGGTGTGAGACAATGAGGTAGCTTTGGTGCCAATGGTTGTCTTCAGTGAAGAGGATGTTTTATACAAGACATGGCTGGAATGAAGAGGTGTCTTCGGGGAAGAAGAGGAGGGAAAGAAGGAAGTCAGTCTAGTCTTTGGGGAGCTCAGGTCCTCGGGGGCATCGGAGAGAAAAGCGTTTGCTCTGTGCTTAAAGTCATCAGTCAAGATGAAGCGGTTAAGTAAGTCGATGGGGGAGCCCTTAGATTCCGAGTACTCAATGCCAAAATGACGCAAGTGTGCACGAGCATGACTCGAGAGGCCTTTTCGGGTCTCAAACCAGGCGCCACACAGCCGGCAGTTAATGTCTGTAGCGTCCATGTCCATTGCTGAAAAGAGAAACAAAAGAATTTTAGAACCACAGCATTACAAGACAAATGCATTCTGCAAATATAGCTGGTAACAGTGGTGCAGGGCCAAGCATTTAGACAGGAAACCCTTTAGAACCAGTGGCATTGTATGGCTAATGTGCTTTAAATTGTTGTGAGAGCATTTTATTATTTTTAGGCTAGCAGCTTAAGAGATGAAATACAAAATAAATTTTTTTTCTCTGTAAAACTAGGGGGTACTGTATAGAATCCTTGGAGGCCACCTTAAATCACGGTTCTCAGAACATTTGCAAAGATTGGTCTCAATACATCAAAGCATTTTACGAATGGTCCAAGAAAAATTAGAAAAGAATGTTTTTGAGTTATTTAAAAATTGTAGACAGGAATTTCTGTCAAAAATCTGTATTAACAGCATCATTTTAACCCAGGAAAAAGTCAAGACCAAGGACATTAGCATAGGCTAAAGCTAGCAAAAATTACAAGCAATCTTTGGCATTTCTGACCACTAGGTGGCGCTACAACGCACATTTTTGCTATGTAAGAAGTGCAAGGCCATGGTGAAACACATGCGTCACAAGTTTCGTAACAAGATTTGTTAAAGATATGTTATGCTAAATTTAAAATAGCAGAAATCCTAAATCGCTGACATTGTTAAATTGGACTTGGTTACTTTTTAGGCTATTGATAAAAATAAAACATTTTTTTTAACTAACAGCATAGGAAATATGCAAAAATAACCATTATTCATCTCTGGACCACTAGGGGGCTGTGTTGAAACAAAAATGGCTAACTTGGTGAAATGGTACATGGCTGGACTCTGCATGAAGTTCCGGATGTTTTGAGACCAACATTATCTTTTTGACTAATGGCTTAAGAGTTTAAAGACAAAATAACATTTTACTAGGTTGATCTCCGGACCACCAGAAGGTACTATGATATTACTTTTAAAGCCATCTTAAATCCTAAACAAATTCCTTAAACAATTACCGTTTTTGAGACGGCTTTGAGACCATTTTAGTGAATGTTACATAAAGTTTATTTGCAAGTTGTTCAAAAACCATTTGACCAAACATTTAGAAAACAATTACATTTAAAATAGTCAAGATTCAAAATGGCTGACATGGTAAAGTTGTGCATGGCTTGACTCTGCATGAGCCTCCAGATGTTTGAAGTCAAACCTCCTTTTTTGTTTTTGACTAATGGTTTAAAAGTTATAAGACAAAATAGTAATCTTCTATCTCTCCGGAACACTAGGGAGAACTTTTACAAAACACTAAAAAACAACTTTAAAGCAAACTTGGTAAACAGTTACCAAGTTTGGTCTCATTACTTAAAAGCTTTGCAGAAATACGGCTTTGATGCCATTTTAGTGAGTGTTACAGAAAGATTCTTTGCAAGTTGTTCACAAACCGAACTTTGGAAAACAGTGGTTTTCAAGCTAATTCGAAATAGTTGAAATCCAAAATGCCTGATATGGTGAAATAAGACATGGCTAAACTCAATATGAGGTTCCGGATACCAATTATATGACAAATGGCTAAGCCAAAGTAGCCTTTTTTTCCAAATAATTGATCACTTGGGGGCACTGTGGTGAAACTGTGCAGATAAACTCTCCATTAGCTGTACAAGTCATTTTATATGTATTAAAAATGCCATAAATATGCGTCAATAACATAGTATTTAAAGTTATTAACTAAAAATAAGTGCAAATTTGGCCTAATGGTGGGGCTACAGGGTTTTCGAGTCCAAATTTGGTCAAATCGTAGATTCCAACTTTCCTGCAAGAATTGAAAGAACAAGAAAGCACAAGAAGAAAAGTCTTTAAGTAGACCGACAGACAGAATAAGTGGCTTATCATAATTGGCCCTTAAAAACAGAATCTTACTAAGGTTCAAAGGGGCATCTGTCTCTTGTGGAGCCCAGAATGGTTTGGCCGGACTGGGAAGGGTTGCAGACGGGTTCTTTCCTAAGGCCTTGTGCTCCTGGGATCGCAGCGGGGAAGACACAGGAAGAAGGGAAGAGATGGGAGCCTTTCTCAGCACTGGTGACGGGGATCGAGACTTCACACAGGGAGAGGACGATAGAGAGCCAGCTGATGATGTGGCGTTTGGGGAAGAGGAGACTTTAATTACAGAGTGCATTCCGGACAACGGCATCGGAGACTTAGCCTCCAACCGTCTGTCCTCTGGTTTGACGGTTTTGAGAGGAGCGACAGGGAGGTTCTTGGGTGATTGTGAACGTTGTTTTGCGTTCTGGTAGAGAAGATTGTTAGGCGATCCGCGTTTCTTCAGCATGCCCATCTCCAGCTGGCGCAGGTGAGAGCGGGTGTGGATAGACAAGCCACGCCTCGTCTGAAAGGCAGCGCCACAGAAACCACATTTCAGCAGCTTTGAGTCTGTAAAAGATAAACATAATTTTTTTTAATGAAAAAAATTATTGTTGGTGTTGCTGTTTCATTTGTTTTTATTTACCACTAGAGTAATCAATCATCCCAGCGACGTCATACCAATGGGAAAAAATAATTCAAAAAAACGTTCTTTCAATTTTTGTTAAACGTCGTAACTTCGTGATGTCATGCCTCAAATAATCGACCCATTAAAAAAATGTCACTTTTTTTTTTACATGAGGTTATTTCTTTGTTGCTAAAAGCAAATTATCAATAAACAATTTTTTTAATTAATACCACCCTTCTCCTTAATTGTCAGTTTTGTTAGAAGATATAGTTAATACTTTATTATATCTTGTATCTTATACCTTTACTGTATTGATTATGTGATCATCAGTACTTTCTTATTTATATCCTCTTTGCAGAGTTTATTGAACTACAGAATATCAATATACTGACTGCAAAGGGAAAACATAGCTTCATTTTTTTTCCTTCAAAGAGCAACATTGCAAGCATTTGATATATAACTGATACATTTGGGAGATAACCAGTGGTGGAGTTTAAACAAGAATTCCGCATCTAATAAAAAAACACGTTAAGGTAAGAAGAAATATAGGTAGGAAATATAAACGTTAAGGTAAGAAGAACTATAACTTACAACTTTGTTTTTGTTACATTCTTTTACATAAATACATACAAAATAATGGACTTTCTGCGAATGTTATATAAAACATATGTGACAGTTCAGTTAATACTTTTTACAGATTCTGAAAGCGTGAAGTAAAATCTGTTTTATCGCCTGGGTCTCATCAGATTCAGCAGTTACATATAATTTAATAAATACTACCAGCAAAAAGTAACTAGTAGTCTGAGTACTTTTTATGAAGAGAAATTTGTACTTTTACTTAAGTACTTTTTAAACACCGGTACTTTTACTTGTAACTGAGTACATTTTCAGCGATGTAGCGGTACTCGTAATGGAGTACAAATTTCCAGTAGTCTAGTACCTACTTCAGCATGAACCAAACTATGCAGCCTATCTATAAATCCAAAATAATCTTGTACCACATTAACATTTCCATCTCATGTGAAAAATGTTTTGTGTTGACATGTTTGTTCGCTGCAAAGCTGACAATTTAAAGAGTAACTTTGAATTCATAGTTGAATGATTTTAAAGTGTTACTTTATGTACTCGATGAACTTGAAAAGATGAGAAATGACGTCGAAAAATTACCCTGAGAGTCTGTCTCTTTGGCTTCTGGACTCTTTTCTCCTGGACTTGCCGGCAGCTCATCTAGAAGGTGCGATTTGGCTTCATCTTCCTCCTCCTCCTCTTCTTCTTCATCCTCATCATCACTGACCCTCTCATCACCTGGCAAGGAATGAATTCACTTCCTGAATATATTGCTTGCTAACAAACAGCCTCAGGTTTTATCAGTGTGGCATGTATCCCTTTCCCCCTCTCGCTCTCCTCTCCTCCCTATCTTCTCTCTCTCCATCATCTCCTCTCTCTCCTCAAGCTAGCTCAAGAAGTAAAAGTTAATATATTGTTTTAACCAAGAAAGTGAAGGTTTGTTGCAACAGCAAAAGTTTATGCTCTTCCCTAAAATGACTGCAGACACAACAGATACACACTTAATAACGAAACATCCAAGAATATCAACCTCAAATGTCAAAAATGCTGGAGGGGCATCATGGGCCACAGTGCCCCAGACCCTAATTCCACTTGGTAGATCTTCTACTTAGTGACACAGTGGTAAAACTATAGAAAATGTCCTGTGGGTAACTTTTAGAGATGTGTTGCCATTATTCATCTTCAATGTGTTTAAATTTGATTCCTCATATCTCACTATAAAGATCCAGGAGGCACTGAAGAAAGCCATTCTCTCAGGAGACTATTCTAAGGCTTCATTCCTGCAGTGGTGGGCGTTTCTCTTCTGCATGTCATCTGAGCTGTCCTCTCAATTCTAGCAACATCAGCCCTTTTTTTTTGCTCCTCAGAGATGAAAATCCACCCCGCACCTCTATTACCAAGCATTACAACAAACAGAGAAGGGTGAAAACAGCACACTAATGCGAACGTACACTGAAGTAAATGTGTCGCGCTGCCATTTTCCTTCGCGAAAAAGCGCGCGAAATAAATGTTAGGATGAGGAGAAAGCGCGGGATCCATTTCCACATCCCAAAAACACCTGAAGTAAAATGGCGTGAAGATATATGCGTGGATAAAGCAAGCCTTTATTTTGACTGGAGATCATCAGCTGCGCTTCCAGACCACCTGAGTGCTTGGTGTCACATCTGGGTCGACGCGTCCAGTGCTTTGTGTGCATTCGGGCGCATCAGAGATTAAAAAACGCACGTCAGATCAGATATGACAGGGGCTTCTGTTAAATATTAACACGACTGCATGCCATGCAAAACTTTAGAGGTGAAGCTCCGAGCATCGATCTCTCATGCAAGTTCATGCACGGCGCGGAAGTGCATGCACTCACCAATGAAGGTCTGCGGAGCGTCGGAGTTATTACAGGACCTACAGTCAGACCATTTTTCCGCTATTGTTTGTGTCTGCGGGGAGCTGGAAGCAGCCATTTTGCCCCGCTCACATGCACTTAAAGCACCAAAGCGTGACGAACTGAGTTAAGGCGGAGACTTGGCACAATTCTGAAGAAAAAAGACCTTCTATTAAGATGAAAACTGCGTTGACAGGTTCAGCGCAGGTCTTTAGAAGAGCTTGCAAAACACAACTCGAGGAGGTTAGTTGCCACCTCATGTTCATGGGCTTGAGCACGTGCTTAAGGTAGGCTAATGCACTTTTAATTAAGCATAGTTTAGCATACAGCCTCTGTGTGTCACATGCATTTAGCTATTTTTTTAAAGTAGAAGTAACCACTTCAGAATTTTTAGAAAATTCCCTCAAATGAAAATTCTTTTTTTTCTGTCATCGGACGCTTTTTATGAAGTGTAACGAAAAGAAAACTCAGCCTGTTTTCATCTAAAGAAAAAAAAAAAAATCAGTCGGTGACAGCAAACACATTTTTTAAGTAAACTAAAGGTTTTGCGCATAGAGTGAACATAAAGTTAAACGCCTCTCGCTTCTCCTTTTCCCCGAAATTGGGTTCACAAAAAATTACATCAATTTATATCTGATCTTCACTAGACTGGACAAAATAACAACTACATAATCTGACTTTATAATTAATTATAAGCAAACTTATTACATTTGTATTTTTTGATGGCTACAAAGTAATTCAGGTCCGAAGGGGCTAAGAAACATTTGAGCGTACAAGTCAAGTTTTGGATTTAAAAAATAAAGTGAACAATCTCACCTGCTGCCAAATAAGAGATTTTTTTAATGTAAAATGTGTGTAAATATTATGTGAATTATACCTAAACTAAATGCTACAGTTCCATATACTTTAAATGTGTTTGTTGTGCCAATCTGTAAATAAGACCCCAATTTGTCACCAATAAAACACTACAATTTGTCTGTCATATATTCTCAATTTATTAGAAAATACCAATATAGGAGGATGGTAGTAAATAGAGGTAAAATATTGTCATAACCAAGCAAAAACGGGAGACTTGACCGCTATCTCTAAGACAGCTGAAAAAGTTTTAAAAGAATGCTAAAATATTCTGAATAAATTCTTCCTATGCTCATTTTAAAAATAAATTAGCTTTTCCTATTTCAGCCCTTTTTAAACCATACACTTTTATTACAGTGCCCCTTCTATTATAGTACAAACTAGCCTCTTCCACTACCTTATATTTTCCTACAGAGATTCTACATTATAATCCGATCACTTACACTGCACCCTAAAAGTTTGTACTAATTTTCAGAAGACGTGGGACACACTAATTTTCATTTAGCATTTTGCAAACGGGGATCGTGGGCCAATTGGAATGCAGGGAGGGTCTTGAACTGCTCCATTGTCATTGGTTAACTTCCTGGAGGAGGGCATTTTGCCAATGTTTACAACAATTGTATCTGCCTTTACCCAAGCACCAAAATTCATTACCAAGAATCGGAGCTCCCAAATTATATCTGAGTAATAGTGCAAACTATAGTGCAAAAAAAGGAGCGATTTCTCCACCTCTTTCACTTGGTCTTCCATAAGCGCAAGAAGAGGAAAAAACACAACTACTATGATGATCTAACTGCCGCTGTTGTGTTGCTTAGCCCTTTCTAACTAAAGGAGCAAATTATTAAATTAAACTTTGTCAAAATACTGTGGGGAGTAGGTCCCTGACATCTTTGTGACAAACAAAATGTTTTAAACATCGTTGCGCATATTTTCTAATTAGTCAATGTTATGAAAATTTGCTACAACTGATCGCATTGTACTTCAATTCAACTTATGTCTCTTGTAACTTCTGTCTTCTATGCTACCTTTGCCGGTGAACTACCAGACCGACTAGAAATCCGACCAAGTGAGTAGTCAAATTGAAGAAAATGGCACTTTTATTTTCCCAATGCTTGTCCTCAAACCAGAACACTAGCTGAGCATATCTCAAGATGTGATGTTTCTTAAGAGTTACTCATACAAAAACTAAGACATGGGCATGCTCTGCTAGTGTTCAGCTGGAGATATTTTAATATATTTAGGTGTTTTTTGAAAGCTATAAAACCCTGGTGATATTGACATGAACGGCTCTGTGGCAAACACAGCCCTCCTGGATTAACCCAAAACATCTGAAAATGTGTTCAGAGGAGGAACAAAGCTTTAGCGAGTATGAAACAAAATTGGTGGCTGAAATGACACTTACATTTTTTGCTGTGGAGGAGGTTTTTAGACCATTTGCATCATCAAACCCTTGAGTGTATACAACATAGATGTGGCAAGCGTATAGGTTTTTAGCAGAAAGGAAATGAGGCTCAGTGTTTGGGTGGATTAGACGCTTCTTTCTTGACACTGCCAGAGTGAAAAATTAGCAATAAGACATAATTTGGTGAATCTTTACTCTCCCTATTGAGATCAGGCATAAGACCATGGGCCCAAGTCCACAATTGCGAATGCATTTTATTAGCCTCTACGGGACCTCTAAGAAACATGATATCTATTTTAAGATTTACATTTTAGAGTTAATTGTACTTTTTTTTAAATAAGTGTGTTCTAAATGCCTGTTTTATTTCTTTTATATTATGTTTGATGAGTAATTGCTCAGCTTGGCTGTTAAGAAAGATTTAATCAAATAAAATTCATTATTATTATTATTGCCTGGAATGTGTGTTCTACATTTAACCCACCCAAGTGAACGCACACGCACACCAGTGAAAAAACATTCCATGAACTAACACCTGGATCAATTCTGGAAAGTTGTGCCTTGTTCAAGTACAACACTGTGGGGTGGAAGTATACTGAGAAATAGTGACACCATCTTTAACTTTGAGGATTGAACCAGCAGCCTTATCCACCACATCTGAAAAGACACAAGTACACAACTGACCCACTACAAGTACTAGGGATTCAATTTTCCCATTCAGGATATCAATATTGGTATTGGTGCGTTACCCAATATTAGAGAAAACAACTGAAAATTTTGATTAATTTGTTTAAATGATTCAAACAGTGCCATGAACTTTTACAAACTCTAAATTTAGACTGTTCCTGCTTCCCAGTGATACAACGAATGTAGCCATTAAAAACCAAGAAATTACTCTTGCACATTCTTTAAAAATTCTGACAAACAGGCAGACATAAATCCCAACCACCTACCCTTCAGTTCTCTGATCCTGTGCTCTTTCTTCCCGGATAATTCTGGAGAGTCAGCAGTAAAAGTTTCCAGCTCTGACATCCTTTCCTTGTCGTCTTCCTCATCATTTCCGCTCTCCTGCTCTGCATCTGAGATTTGCTCTGCACTTGAATCCAGTGCATGTGTTGAGGATGTAGGTAAAACGAGATTTGGATATTTGGCAAAAAGTTGTCGGAGGACATTAATGGGAGAAACCGTAACTTCCCAGTTGGTGATGCCAAAATCTCTGAGATGGGCTCTTGCATGACTAGAGAGTCCAGCCCTGGTGTCAAAACCAGCACTGCAGAACTCACATCTCATCACGCTGAAGGTTGACGGGTCAAAGTTGGCAACTAGAGACAGTAATGCAGAGAAGAAACCAGTTAGCTTCTGAATCCTTGGAGTCTCAAAAGACATCATCACCATGAAGAGCATTTAAGATGTTCTTACCCTTTTTCTTCTTTTTCTGGTAGGAGAATTTCTTCTCAATAGCATTTACCTCTTCTGGTGAGATGAAGTGCCTAACATTATAACTGACACCCACCCTGTTCAGGTGACCTCTAATGTGGTTGGCAAGTCCGATTCCGTTGTGAAATTGGTCAGGACAATAAGGGCATTTCCTTTCAATACCCTTCAATAAGCTCTCTCTATCATCATCATCACCACCACCATCATCCTCATCTTCACAGTCTTCTTCTGTTAATGCGCCAATAATCCGGTTAACAAGATCGTCATCTTCTTCATATTCATCGTTGTCTTCCTCCACCTGTAGTTTTGTAGAAACAACTTCCTCGTTTTTTGCCAAACTGTTGGATTTCTCATTTTGTAGATTGGGTTCATTCTCAGGAACATTAATGTTTTTGCTACTCTTGTCCAGTGATGAAGAACTAGTTCTGAGATCAAGGACACCACTGGGTAAGCCCTTCCCTGTTGTAAAAGTAGAGGAGAGTGGCAATTACTCAACAAAATTCTCAGACCAGTGTTGCACAAATGGTGTACTACCCAACAAGAGGTTCAACAAGAATGCTGACAGAGATATTTTGTCAGCTCTTAAGCCCAGCTGCCCCAAAGGAAGAATAAACTTTGATTGTGAATAATGTTCTTGTTGTAATAATTTCTACTGAAAAACCGTATTGAAGCAAATGGTTGAATTATCTTTAAATCAAAGCCCAGTGGCAGAATTTAAAATCATTGTTAGCAGCACTTACAGCAAGAAAAAGTTGCTGTGACTTTACTACAGTCCATTTAGAGTTTGGCTTGAGTTGAGTGGCAGCTTGTTTCTTCAAGTTGCTATCTTTAAGGGACATCTGGCCAGACTTTTACCACTAGAAATCTCGCTATCAATGTTTTCAGACCGGTGAAGGTGAATCCACTAGGCTTGAATATGGAGAGGCCAATTTTAAACACAAGAGACACCAGGTGAGAGTTATCCATCTGGATTTTCTCAACATGAGATAAAGAACGTACAAGTTAGATTTAAAGATTTGCCAAATGTCTCAATTCAGAACCTGTTCTGTTTTGTCTTTTTGAGAAATTAGCTAAATCAAAATAGATGACAAAAGCCATCCATTGCACACTCTATGGGTACAGCAAGCATACATTACCCAAACACTTTCTCCAAAAGCAATAAACAACTTGTCCTTGGCTTACCTGTTTTCGAGTTCAAGTCCTGCTCCGATTCTTTTGTTGAAATGCCTTCTTCACTTTGGTTTGAGTCTTGCGCAAGTGGTTTTACAACAGGTTCAAGGTTGGATCTACAATTCAGTCTTGCATTCCCTCTTTTGCGTCCTCTAGCCCCTCGGCCAGAGCGTTTATTCCCTATGTTCTTGAAGGCTCTAGCATTAACCCTTTGATTTCGAGGATGCTGATTCTGAGAGATATCACCCTCCAAAGGGTGTTCCCTCATTGTTTTTGGTACATCTGTTTTTCTTAAGTCGTGTACCAAATCAACTTTTCTGTGCAAGTTTGCTTTAACAAGACGAGTTGTTTCCTTTCTTGTTGCTCCGGTTATATTTTTACAAGGGGCTGATTCAGAGTCATCCTGCGAAGGGACAGTTGCAGCTTGGGTTTCTTTTGGCTTTTTGCATGCTCTGATAGGGTACCTTTTGTTTGGAAGTGAAGTAACTAAATCTGGTGAGATATCATCCGATGACTGAACTTGATCTTTGTTGCTTGACTTTTGCTGGAATCTGGGTGAAGTTCGAGCCCTTTTTCTTCTCGTGTTAGTCTGGGTTTGATTTGAAAGTGCTTTACCATAGACCTCTGTAGACTCTTCAACAACGGACTCTGCTGCGATGCTACAACTAGTTATGCTAGCCATATGTTTGTCCCCTTCCTTTAATTTTCCAATCTCTTCAAGAATCTTCCATCGTGCCTCATCGTGGCATCTTTGATGATCTAGCAGCAATACCTTTTCGACAAAGTCCCGTCCACACTCTATACATTCAAAAGCTTTTTTATTTGTATGCCCACCCCAAGTTTCTTTCACCCCACTTTGAAGTTTCCTCCCAGGACTACCACCCTGTCCATGCTCTTGCATGTGTTCCCATAGATGGGTACGTTTTTTGAAGTAAATGCTACATTCTACGCAAGTGAAAATATCTTGGGAAATGTCACAAACTTTTTGCTGGTCTCTAACTGATTTTCGTCTACCTAGTACCTTCTCCTCTACCGTTTCTTCTTTAAATTCAAAAACTCCTCCCTTATCTTTATTGAGTCTGTTAAGTGCCTTTCTCCCAGGTGGTCTACCTCTTGGCCGTTTACCAACTCCTGTTGTCCTCTGCCAAGTACCTAAGCCAGAGAAGGGCCTCAGTATAGCCCTCTTTTTCCTTTTGCGTTGAATAAATGTGCAGTGTGCCCAAGGTCCAGGTGGTGGGCTCTCCGGGTCAGAGTCTCCTGGAAAAGTGTAGACATCTGACAATTTGGTGTTCTTCCCATCTTGCCCTTTACGATAAAGCACTTTACTTTTATTTTGCTCTTCTTTTTGGCACCTCTCTTGTGGTCTAGGGTATAATAGATGGCTGGTTTTGTCCTGATCCACTGTAAGTAAAAATGCATAAGGTTATGTACATAGTCATGGAGCTATTTGGAAGAATTTTGGATGGATTTATGTCTGGAAGAGTGACCATAGTTCTATAGTACCTATAACTATTATGGGAATTGTTCAGCATTATATCTTTTGGGAGGTTGTACTACAGAAATCGAACTTGCCATGCCCTACCTCTGGAGGAGAGATCAGCTAATTACAGTTACATTCCCACTCTGAAATTCTTATGTATGCTTTATATAGATATAATTTGGGTTTGAGTAAGTTCTCACTAGTGATGTCCCAATCAGTTTTTTTCACCCTTGAGTCATTTGACTTAAAGATCTTCAGATACAGAGTCTCGATCCAATACTTTCTGATACATAACGAAAGAATAAAGAACACTGAAGAAACAGTTTTTTTGTGGATATTGATATCTCCCTGCAGACGTCAGTGGATGTTTGAGCAGGAGAAGCTTGTTTGTGAAGCTACTGTGACGTGAAATGCACATTTTTATCGCTCCCGCAAAATATGCGTACCTATAATGCTCCCTTGAAGTGTTGTTTTAGTGTATCTCCGACACTCGTATATCGTTAAAGTGTAGCGTTATTCCTTAATGGGCTTTGTCATAATACAGTATTTACAGTATGTGTGAGAAATCTTGAGTGTGGTGTGTGAAAAAGGCAACCGTGGGCAACCTGATTTTCCTTGAGGTCTCCCATCCAGGTACTAAGGATTTTATTTTAGCGCTAACTTTCTGACCAAGAAGTCATAACAACCAGAGAACCGTGCCTTTTTCAAAATAAGATTTTTTTTTCCCAGTTTTATGAAACTTATATAAGAGATGATTTCTCTTCCTCTGGGCCGTTATTAATTGTAGGTTTAGTGGTTAGTGGCCACTGCTATTTTGTACACTGACTGGGCAAATTTTTTTAAACCACTGCTAACCTCCTTAACCTTCTGATTTGTGTCCTTTCTTCTGCCTCAATAATGTATGGTAGCCTACTGTTTTGTTCTGGTTTTATGTGAAAGCAGCCATTAAAAAGACCATCGTAGAAATGTTTATCATAACATGTTTTTTTTGCTAACTAAAACCAATACATAAAAAATATTGTAGAGCTACAATTTTAGTTACATTTTGATGGCTGTTTAAGTAGGTTGCAATCAGATGTTTCTGACTTCTTGTGTGCAACTTCTTGACCTTCCAACTCCAATGCTGCAAGGGGGATCTTCTCAAAAAATAAGTGCTTGGCATCCAACGGATCTTGGTCAAATCTGTGAACACAGATACTAGTTAACATGCGTCATTTTCAGCACTTTAAAATCAAGAACTATGCGTGTGGTCCTCACCTGTCCTGGTGTCCAGAAGTGGTGCTTCCCGGGCTGTGAGCAGCCAGACCATGAGGGTTAGAAAAGTGCTGAAGTTCTTCCTCTGATGGAGAGCACACAGAAACACAATGTACAGGTGACTCAACAGTTTCCAGTAGACTCACATTCATATCTGCAAACAAAACCTTTACCTTTGAATTTCAGAAGATCAAAGAGAAAGATCACAGTACAAACACACTAAACATTTCATGTGACTTAGATGAACCCAAAAGAAATTTACCATCCAATATTTCTTTCTCCGAGTCTGAGTCCCATGTGAGAGACGAGGGGAAGGCAGTAGATTGCGGACTCTTCGGAGGTTTACAGTTCTCCAGTGTGGTAAAAAAGCAGCTTGGTCCTTCTGAATCTTCGTTTCCATCACTCTTTTCTAGATCTTCACTGTTCAGTAATCCTCCCTGTGTCTTCAGAGGGTTAAAAAAAGACCAACATCACATAAAGTGGTAAAATCTCCTAAAAATAGGGTTGTTTTAGGGTTGTGTGTCACACTAAAGACCAATCTATACATATGTGTCAAGTCTACGAATTGCCTTTCGTTAAAGCTGTGCATTTGCATAACCCTGTGCTGACCTTGTTGTGAAGTCTATCGTGCACCTCTGAAAATATCTACCTTTGTGGGGAGCCTTCATGGAATGCAAGCAATGTGATTGGTCAAAATGGTGCAGAGCAAGCGCTTCCACTCTCTTTCTTGGCTTGCGCCCCGTGATAAACACTGGATAATGGAGTCAAACTTTGGTAAATAACCTTCCTTTGTTTTCTGAGCTGTGCTAGAAGTTAGCATAGTTATCGTGACCCGTTGTAATATTAATGCAAAGATAGAGCTTCTACAGCAGCAACAGATGTATTTTTGGAGTTATGTTTATATTATATACTGTATGATTAGGTAAATAAAACCTGTCCTTTGTTAGCATTTGTGTCAAGTTTTGGTTAGCTAGTAGTTCATTCTTATAAGAGTGCACTTTCACATAGGGCTGGGCCGATAAACGATATCATATCGAATCGCGATAACATTTATTTTAATAAGGATGATAAGCTGTAGACATTCTTTGCTCGATATGGATTAGCCCTTTAACACCAGAGTTGTTGCCGGCGACACAATATTGACTTGCGCACTTCAAACTACCGTCGAAAACTAATCGAAAAAAATTCAACAGATTCTGAAAGTTGAGAAACGGTTCTTTTGACTGTTTGTGGAGCGTAGGAGAGCGGTGACAGAGTGATTGATTTCATGTGAATAACAATACTTTAGCTGTGTTTTAGAGGTGATTTCATTTTAAGTATTTTTTTTTTTTGTATATAATAGTATAGACATTGTTTTCGTTGTAGTTATAGGTTTATTAGCGTTAGATTGTACTACTCTTAATTTTACTGTGTTTGCGTTCGTGATTCTGTCATGTTCGTGATTCTGTTACATAATTTTATGTTTATGTTTCATACATTTACTCTAAATACTACCATACTTTGTCACAACTTTTATAACATTTTTTTGTTTTAGTAAGTTGTTTTAATTTTTAAGGCCAAATCTGTAATCTGTTTTTGTTAATAAACTATACTTTAAACTGTAATTTAATTAAATTAAATTGTATCGAGTTGACATTTTTGCCATATCGCCCAACCCTACTTTCACACAATTCACAATATTTTTAAGACAAACAAGCTAGAGATAAAGGGGTTTGGTCATAGTGGCAAAGTAGAATTGTTTTATTACGTCGCCAACCTCTCCGTAGCTCCCAGACTGTTTACTATAGCGACCATTTTCAAATATCTATATCTCAGCTTAGTATTAAACACATGGGGGTTGATTTTAATGACTCTTATTGACAAGGGGAACAATATATTAACTCATCCCTCCATAACCAGACCTAGTAACCATCTTCACATAACTCTATCTCTTGCTGAAAACATGCTGGTTTGGGTCTGCTTTCAGCATCAAACAGTTTAAACTATTCAAATACCATATAATCAAACATTAAAAAGCTGGAAGCTTTGAACATTTCCAAACTGGCTAAACTTTCTCTAGCAAGCCAAGCCAACATAAAGTTTGCTGAAATCTAGTTTAGTTTACAGCCTCACAAATAGGTAACTTAGAGAAGATAATTTCTTTCAATAAGTAATTTCCTTCACTCATCTGTTAGCTGTTGGCCAAGCGGCATTATTCTGCGGGGCACAATAGTATTTAAGGGTTTGACCGTGTACCAGGAAGGTGCAGTTAAGCAGAGATGTAGATGTTGAAGGCAGCAGCGCTGAGTTAGACATCAGATCCCCAGGATCCCTGCTCGAGAAATCCTCCTCGTGCTCCATGGTCCCCAGCGCGTGGGTTTCAAGCCCTACTCCGTGAAGAAGGATGCCATTTCTGGACAAACACACACCATCTGTAACAAACTAATATTCACGCCTTAATGAGATGACTGTTTACCCTCTTTTTGTTTCAAACCAGTTGCAAGGACACAACTTAAATTAGTTAGCAAAAGAATAACAAGGTTAGAAATCCCTTTGAAACTCAAAATGTCTTTGCATCTCCACTGTTCAGCTAGTCCTATATAAATTCTACACAAAGCAGCAAGGACCTTGAAAACCTTCTCAATGGTCCTAAAATCAATAACTTCAATGTTTTCTTTATTTAACTGAAGAAACAGTGAGTCCATCCAGCTCTTAATCACATCAAGGCGTTTACAGGGCTGAAGTCATTTGGAGTCATTCGTCATCTATGATGGACAATCTGGTATCTTCTCATTATTCGACCTAGTGGTAGCATTTTCAAGCTGAACAAAAGGGGTGCAAGAATTGAGCCTTGAGGGACGCAACATGAAACTGGTGTCCGGTGTGATCACCTATAAGCCTCTCTCTTCCACGTATGACCTGAACCGTTCTAGCACTGTCCCAGAAAGAGCAACACACTTCTCCAGCCTATCGAGAAGAATGCTACGATGGATGGTGTTGAAAGCAGCGCTCAGGTCAAGTAGGTCAGCAGTCACCTTTCCTGAATCTGTATTTGAGTGGATATCGATTCCTACAGCAGCAAATTTGGTTCTTTGCCTCGTAATCTTAGGGAAACCTTTTTTTTGTGCCATTAAGCACCAGTTTTTAAAGGCGCTATTTAGAACGTTTGAAAACTGGTTCTTTACATGTAAACAATTACATTAAATGACAAGTTACTCTTTAAACGTTTCATGTTTTCTTCGCCCCTCGTGAGCAGATTTCTCCATCTGTTGTTGCATTCTATTATTTCACGTGTCAGTCAGTCGCAGAGTTTGTTCGGTCATTAATTTATGTCTGGATGAACTGAAAAAGCTGAAAAAAATCCACCAGCCCAATATATGGTGAGGGCAGAGCGGCCCATCGGGAATTCTCCCAGTTCACCCGACTGGCCACACTGTGGGCCTGGAATGTGATTCAAGGTGAACGTGAGGCTTCGTTTGAGTCCATTTCCAAATGGAGCAGCCCTCATTTCAACATAATCATATCAAGAAGATAAAGGAGATAGATTAATTAGTTCTATTACTTCACTTTCCTTCTTTCAGGTCCGTCCTCAGCCGTGACTGATGTGAAACTTCCCGTCCACGCTCAGAAAAGTGACGCCTGTCCTCATACGATGACGTAAAGTGTGATTCAGACTCAGACTGAGGTTGCATGGTAAAAATGTGGATACGTATCAGAAACTCATATGCAAGAGAACTGGGTCAGGTTTGAAAAATCTGAATTAGCTGTTCAGAATGTCCTGAAAATATCAGATAGAGGGAAGGTATGGGTTAAAAAAATCTGATTTGGGTCATTTTGGGGCTGCAGTCTGAACGTAGCCTTATTCTGAAGGGACGTGCTCATTAAAAGCCCTATAAAGTAATTTAAGTATATAAAAAAATACCTTAAGTTGTTCCACTTTAACATATAACGGTATACTAAATACATTCCAAATTGAGTTTTCCACAATTTATTTACAATTAAAATACATACAAAATTAGTTTCAAAATAGCAGGCTTCAAGTTAACTCTTCATGAATACAATTGAAATTAAAGGATACTCAGTGTAGCTTAAAGTATGCAAAAATATGTTCAATTTAAGTACACATTTAGATTTTTCACCTGCACTTTTAATTAAATTAGTTCAGTTTACTTAAAAAACAAGAAGAAGCAAAACTTAGGAAACGGATCGCCTTATTTCTTCAAACCAGACTTGTGGAGAAAATCTGAGTAAGTTTAATAATTATCTACTGCTAAATTGAGTTGATTATATTTACTGATAAATATTGTTATACATGCATGCTCAACGACATATACTAAAGTAAAAAAAAAAGAGTACATTTACTTCAGTTTTATTAGGACTCTCAAATATTGATTCTTACATTTTACCAACGCTGAACTATTTTAACTAAACTCAACATGTAAGTGAAATCAAGTGACCATAATCGCATTTCCCAAGTACAGTTTTCCATTTGATTTTACAGCGTGGAATATCTTCCTAATATCATAAACTCTAAAAGATTTTACAGCGTGGAATATCTTCCTAATATCATAAACTCTAAAAGATTTTACAGCGTGGAATATCTTCCTAATATCATAAACTCTAAAAGATTTTACAGCGTGGAATATCTTCCTAATATCATAAACTCTAAAAGATTTTACAGCGTGGAATATCTTCCTAATATCATAAACTCAAAGATTTTACAGCGTGGAATATCTTCCTAATATCATAAACTCTAAAAGATTTTACAGCGTGGAATATCTTCCTAATATCATAAACTCTAAAAGATTTTACAGCATGGAATATCTTCCTAATATCATAAACTCAAAGATTTTACAGCGTGGAATATCTTCCTAATATCATAAACTCTAAAAGATTTTACAGCGTGGAATATCTTCCTAATATCATAAACTCTAAAAGATTTTACAGCGTGGAATATCTTCCTAATATCATAAACTCAAAGATTTTACAGCGTGGAATATCTTCCTAATATCATAAACTCTAAAAGATTTTACAGCGTGGAATATCTTCCTAATATCATAAACTCTAAAAGATTTTACAGCGTGGAATATCTTCCTAATATCATAAACTCAAAGATTTTACAGCGTGGAATATCTTCCTAATATCATAAACTCTAAAAGATTTTACAGCGTGGAATATCTTCCTAATATCATAAACTCTAAAAGATTTTACAGCGTGGAATATCTTCCTAATATCATAAACTCTAAAAGATTTTACAGCGTGGAATATCTTCCTAATATCATAAACTCTAAAAGATTTTACAGCGTGGAATATCTTCCTAATATCATAAACTCAAAGATTTTACAGCGTGGAATATCTTCCTAATATCATAAACTCTAAAGATTTTACAGCGTGGAATATCTTCCTAATATCATAAACTCTAAAAGATTTTACAGCGTGGAATATCTTCCTAATATCATAAACTCAAAGATTTTACAGCGTGGAATATCTTCCTAATATCATAAACTCTAAAAGATTTTACAGCATGGAATATCTTCCTAATATCATAACTCAAAGATTTTACAGCGTGGAATATCTTCCTAATATCATAAACTCTAAAGATTTTACAGCATGGGAATATCTTCCTAATATCATAAACTCTAAAAGATTTTACAGCGTGGAATATCTTCCTAGTATCATAAACTCTAAAAGATTTTACAGCGTGGAATATCTTCCTAATATCATAAACTCTAAAAGATTTTACAGCGTGGAATATCTTCCTAATATCATAAACTCTAAAAGATTTTACAGCGTGGAATATCTTCCTAATATCATAAACTCTAAAAGATTTTACAGCGTGGAATATCTTCCTAATATCATAACTCTAAAAGATTTTACAGCGTGGAATATCTTCCTAATATCATAAACTCTAAAGATTTTACAGCGTGGAATATCTTCCTAATATCATAAACTCTAAAAGATTTTACAGCGTGGAATATCTTCCTAATATCATAAACTCTAAAAGATTTTACAGCGTGGAATATCTTCCTAATATCATAAACTCTAAAAGATTTTACAGCGTGGAATATCTTCCTAATATCATAAACTCAAAGATTTTACAGCGTGGAATATCTTCCTAATATCATAAACTCTAAAAGATTTACAGCATGGAATATCTTCCTAATATCATAAACTCTAAAAGATTTTACAGCGTGGAATATCTTCCTAATATCATAAACTCTAAAAGATTTTACAGCGTGGAATATCTTCCTAATATCATAAACTCTAAAAGATTTTACAGCGTGGAATATCTTCCTAATATCATAAACTCTAAAAGATTTTACAGCGTGGAATATCTTCCTAATATCATAAACTCTAAAAGATTTTACAGCGTGGAATATCTTCCTAATATCATAAACTCTAAAAGATTTTACAGCGTGGAATATCTTCCTAATATCATAAACTCTAAAAGATTTTACAGCGTGGAATATCTTCCTAATATCATAAACTCTAAAAGATTTTACAGCGTGGAATATCTTCCTAATATCATAAACTCTAAAAGATTTTACAGCGTGGAATATCTTCCTAATATCATAAACTCTAAAAGATTTTACAGCGTGGAATATCTTCCTAATATCATAAACTCTAAAAGATTTTACAGCGTGGAATATCTTCCTAATATCATAAACTCTAAAAGATTTTACAGCGTGGAATATCTTCCTAATATCATAAACTCTAAAAGATTTTACAGCGTGGATATCTTCCTAATATCATAAACTCTAAAAGATTTTACAGCGTGGAATATCTTCCTAATATCATAAACTCTAAAGATTTTACAGCGTGGAATATCTTCCTAATATCATAAACTCTAAAAGATTTTACAGCGTGGAATATCTTCCTAATATCATAAACTCTAAAGATTTTACAGCGTGGAATATCTTCCTAATATCATAAACTCTAAAAGATTTTACAGCGTGGAATATCTTCCTAATATCATAAACTCTAAAAGATTTTACAGCGTGGAATATCTTCCTAATATCATAAACTCTAAAAGATTTTACAGCGTGGAATATCTTCCTAATATCATAAACTCTAAAAGATTTTACAGCGTGGAATATCTTCCTAATATCATAAACTCTAAAGATTTTACAGCGTGGAATATCTTCCTAATATCATAAACTCTAAAGATTTTACAGCGTGGAATATCTTCCTAATATCATAAACTCTAAAAGATTTTACAGCGTGGAATATCTTCCTAATATCATAAACTCTAAAGATTTTACAGCGTGGAATATCTTCCTAATATCATAAACTCTAAAAGATTTTACAGCGTGGAATATCTTCCTAATATCATAAACTCTAAAAGATTTTACAGCGTGGAATATCTTCCTAATATCATAAACTCTAAAAGATTTTACAGCGTGGAATATCTTCCTAATATCATAAACTCTAAAGATTTTACAGCGTGGAATATCTTCCTAATATCATAAACTCTAAAAGATTTTACAGCGTGGAATATCTTCCTAATATCATAAACTCTAAAAGATTTTACAGCGTGGAATATCTTCCTAATATCATAAACTCTAAAGATTTTACAGCGTGGATATCTTCCTAATATCATAAACTCTAAAGATTTTACAGCGTGGAATATCTTCCTAATATCATAAACTCTAAAAGATTTTACAGCGTGGAATATCTTCCTAATATCATAAACTCTAAAAGATTTTACAGCGTGGAATATCTTCCTAATATCATAAACTCTAAAAGATTTTACAGCGTGGAATATCTTCCTAATATCATAAACTCTAAAAGATTTTACAGCGTGGAATATCTTCCTAATATCATAAACTCTAAAAGATTTTACAGCGTGGAATATCTTCCTAATATCATAAACTCTAAAGATTTTACAGCGTGGAATATCTTCCTAATATCATAAACTCTAAAAGATTTTACAGCGTGGAATATCTTCCTAATATCATAAACTCTAAAAGATTTTACAGCGTGGAATATCTTCCTAATATCATAAACTCTAAAAGATTTTACAGCGTGGAATATCTTCCTAATATCATAAACTCTAAAAGATTTTACAGCGTGGAATATCTTCCTAATATCATAAACTCTAAAAGATTTTACAGCGTGGAATATCTTCCTAATATCATAAACTCTAAAGATTTTACAGCGTGGAATATCTTCCTAATATCATAAACTCTAAAGATTTTACAGCATGGAATATCTTCCTAATATCATAAACTCTAAAAGATTTTACAGCGTGGAATATCTTCCTAATATCATAAACTCTAAAAGATTTTACAGCGTGGAATATCTTCCTAATATCATAAACTCTAAAAGATTTTACAGCGTGGAATATCTTCCTAATATCATAAACTCAAAGATTTTACAGCGTGGAATATCTTCCTAATATCATAAACTCTAAAAGATTTACAGCATGGAATATCTTCCTAATATCATAAACTCAAAGATTTTACAGCGTGGAATATCTTCCTAATATCATAAACTCTAAAAGATTTTACAGCGTGGAATATCTTCCTAATATCATAAACTCTAAAAGATTTTACAGCGTGGAATATCTTCCTAATATCATAAACTCAAAGATTTTACAGCGTGGAATATCTTCCCTAATATCATAAACTCAAAGATTTTACAGCGTGGAATATCTTCCTAATATCATAAACTCTAAAGATTTTACAGCGTGGAATATCTTCCTAATATCATAAACTCTAAAAGATTTTACAGCGTGGAATATCTTCCTAATATCATAAACTCTAAAAGATTTTACAGCGTGGAATATCTTCCTAATATCATAAACTCTAAAGATTTTACAGCGTGGAATATCTTCCTAATATCATAAACTCTAAAAGATTTTACAGCGTGGAATATCTTCCTAATATCATAAACTCTAAAAGATTTTACAGCGTGGAATATCTTCCTAATATCATAAACTCTAAAGATTTTACAGCGTGGAATATCTTCCTAATATCATAAACTCTAAAAGATTTTACAGCGTGGAATATCTTCCTAATATCATAAACTCTAAAAGATTTTACAGCGTGGAATATCTTCCTAATATCATAAACTCTAAAAGATTTTACAGCGTGGAATATCTTCCTAATATCATAAACTCTAAAAGATTTTACAGCGTGGAATATCTTCCTAATATCATAAACTCTAAAAGATTTTACAGCGTGGAATATCTTCCTAATATCATAAACTCTAAAGGAATATCTTCCTAATATCATAAACTCTAAAAGATTTTACAGCGTGGAATATCTTCCTAATATCATAAACTCTAAAAGATTTTACAGCGTGGAATATCTTCCTAATATCATAAACTCTAAAAGATTTTACAGCGTGGAATATCTTCCTAATATCATAAACTCTAAAAGATTTTACAGCGTGGAATATCTTCCTAATATCATAAACTCTAAAAGATTTTACAGCGTGGAATATCTTCCTAATATCATAAACTCTAAAAGATTTTACAGCGTGGAATATCTTCCTAATATCATAAACTCTAAAAGATTTTACAGCGTGGAATATCTTCCTAATATCATAAACTCTAAAGATTTTACAGCGTGGAATATCTTCCTAATATCATAAACTCTAAAAGATTTTACAGCGTGGAATATCTTCCTAATATCATAAACTCTAAAAGATTTTACAGCGTGGAATATCTTCCTAATATCATAAACTCTAAAAGATTTTACAGCGTGGAATATCTTCCTAATATCATAAACTCTAAAAGATTTTACAGCGTGGAATATCTTCCTAATATCATAAACTCAAAGATTTTACAGCGTGGAATATCTTCCTAATATCATAAACTCAAAGATTTTACAGCGTGGAATATCTTCCTAATATCATAAACTCTAAAAGATTTTACAGCGTGGAATATCTTCCTAATATCATAAACTCTAAAAGATTTTACAGCGTGGAATATCTTCCTAATATCATAAACTCTAAAAGATTTTACAGCGTGGAATATCTTCCTAATATCATAAACTCTAAAAGATTTTACAGCGTGGAATATCTTCCTAATATCATAAACTAAAAGATTTTACAGCGTGGAATATCTTCCTAATATCATAACTCAAAGATTTTACAGCGTGGAATATCTTCCTAATATCATAAACTCTAAAAGATTTTACAGCATGGAATATCTTCCTAATATCATAAACTCTAAAAGATTTTACAGCGTGGAATATCTTCCTAATATCATAAACTCTAAAAGATTTTACAGCGTGGAATATCTTCCTAATATCATAAACTCTAAAAGATTTTACAGCGTGGAATATCTTCCTAATATCATAACTCAAAGATTTTACAGCGGGAATATCTTCCTAATATCATAAACTCTAAAAGTTTTACAGCATGGAATATCTTCCTAATATCATAAACTCTAAAAGATTTTTACAGCGTGGAATATCTTCCTAATATCATAAACTCTAAAAGATTTTACAGCGTGGAATATCTTCCTAATATCATAAACTCTAAAAGATTTTACAGCGTGGAATATCTTCCTGATATCATAAACTCTAAAAGATTTTACAGCGTGGAATATCTTCCTAATATCATAACTCTAAAAGATTTTACAGCGTGGAATATCTTCCTAATATCATAAATAAACTCTAAAAGATTTTACAGCGTGGAATATCTTCCTAATATCATAAACTCTAAAAGATTTTACAGCGTGGAATATCTTCCTAATATCATAAACTCTAAAAGATTTTACAGCGTGGGAAATATCTTCCTAATATCATAAACTCAAAGATTTTACATAAGCGTTGGAATATCTTCCTAATATCATAAACTCAAAGATTTTACAGCGTGGAATATCTTCCTAATATCATAAACTCTAAAAGATTTTACAGCGTGGAATATCTTCCTAATATCATAAACTCTAAAAGATTTTACAGCGTGGAATATCTTCCTAATATCATAAACTCTAAAAGATTTTACAGCGTGGAATATCTTCCTAATATCATAAACTCTAAAAGATTTTTATAACACAGCGTGGAATATCTTCCTAAATCATAAACTCTAAAGATTTTACGAATTAGCGTGGAATATCTTCCCTAATATCATAACTCTAAAAGATTTTACAGCGTGGAATATCTTTCCTAATATCATAAACTCTAAAAGATTTTACAGCGTGGAATATCTTCCTAATATCATAAACTCTAAAAGATTTTACAGCGTGGAATATCTTCCTAATATCATAAACTCTAAAAGCAAAGAGACACTTCACACCTGCAGGGGAGGCTTTAGGGAAGAGCCTCCTCCTTCAGAGAATAGAACCCTGATGTTAAACCCTCCAGGAGTCGCTCAGACCTATTTTACCCCGCAGCCTCCCCCCGCGAGAACTGCACGTACCAGAGCGCAGCTGCAGCTCTGGAAGATGAACACTTGCTCGTTTGCACGCGCGGCGCGTCGGCGCGTCGCTAATCATCGCTCGCGATCGTGATGTGTCTGCTGGAGATGAGTTGAGCAAGACTCACGGAGAGCGGCCTGTCTCTGGGCTCCTCTGCGGCCAATCACATCGCGCTGTCCGCCTCGTCTGCGGCGTTCAGGGCAGCGGCGCGTCCGGATCACGCGTGCGGCGCGCCGTATCGCGCCTCGGCGTCTCTCCGGGGCTCCGGGAAGAGCTCGGCGGCTCAAAGAGCCGAGCAGCCCGCCTGCGAGCTCCGAACGCCGGACTCCATGTTGTTAGTTTCGGAGGGATGGTGACGTTGTGTTCAGGGGGACGGAGTCTGAGGATCAGCCTCGGCTTGTAACTCTTTCGCAGCAGGTCGAGAGACGCGACGCGACGCGATGCACGCGTTCTTAGATATATGTCTCTTTTATTATCATCTTTTTTAAAGATACAAAGTGCTTAACTGAATGCAAAATCAGAATGAAAAAGAAAACGAAGCACTCATGAAGAAAATTATTCCAGGTCAACATTGATGCGTTATACAATTAATGATGCATTATTCATGAGGTAATACCAGAGAACACAAATAACTAACTGTGAGTTAATGACGAATTATTTTATTAGCTTAGACATCCATTAAAACCAGAATACACAAGCAACTATTAGTTAATGATGAATTATTGATTCGCTAAGACAATAGTTAAAATCAGAATTCATTAGTTACTTTAACGACGAATTATTGATTCGCTAAGACAATAGTTAAAATCAGAATTCATTAGTTACTTTAACGACGAATTATTGATTCGCTAAGACAATAGTTAAAATCAGAATTCATTAGTTACTATAATGATGAATTATTGATTCGCAATAGTTAAAACAGAATTCATTACCGATTATTCCAAAATAGTTAAAATCAGAATTCATTAGTTACTATAATGATGAATTATTGATTCGCTAAGACAATAGTTAAAATCAGAATTCATTAGTTACTATAATGATGAATTATTGATTAGTTTAGACATTAGTAATTGCTCAAATTGAATTTGATTTCCATTTTGGAATTCTATTTTGAAGCATTGAAAATAAACATTTATTTCTTTCAACTTTTTAAAATTCAGCTTTTTCTTGTAGCTTTTTCTTTTTTCAGCTTTTTATATTTTACTGGGAGTCTGTGTCTGCTGCGTCAGCTTGATGGTTGGCTTTTACTCAGTGAAGTGATGACCGTAGCATCACTGGATTAAACTCTGGATCTGGTTGGTACACAAATTAATCAAAGTGAAATAATTTTTTCTAGCTTAACAGACCCAACACAATTTATCATTGAGTTGACTACATGAGATCTTTTCAGGAAAAAAACATTTAAAAAACGCTCAAAAAATGTTGCTGAACCAAGAAAGTCATGTTTCAGGGTGTAATTTGCTGAAAAGGGTGGATTTTCTTTGATCTGTCTTCCAAGAACCGATCATCTCCACGATACCGATGGTCCTCAAGGGAGATAACTCTGTAAAGAAAAACACGTTTAGATTTCATCTTTTTAGAGCCATACACAGAAACCAAGCTCAAGGCTTCGAAAGTGTTTCATCTGCAGCACCTGAACTGGGACCGACTTCACCTGGTAGTGCTCCCAGCTCTGGATCTCCTTGTAGAGGGTGTCTCCGGGGCACTCAGTGACTTTGGCCTGTCTGTGTCCGTACAGGTTGTAGGAGTTGGAGAGTCGGCCCCCGTTGATGGCGCAGCTGGTGAAGTCATGTCGCACCATGCTGAGGGTGGCGCTCAAGGGGAGGGTGGAGGTGTAGTCACCGATGATGCATACGCCGTAACCTTTGGAGTTGTACCCTGCGGTGTGGGCGCCCACCCAGTTCCAGCCACGGCCTTCGTACATGTTTCCATCAGAACCCGCCACAAAGCTGCAAAGGTGAGGGGTGACATCCATGAGATTAAAAACTGATGAGGAAACCACTACGAGCAACAGTCTTTAAAGGTATTTAAACATGACAAAGAAATATTAATAAATATAAATACAAGCAATAAGCAGAGGCCAAGCAATTCATGACCACTGAGTTTGGACATGAAGCATTTAAAACCTTTATTAAGAAACAGGTCACATTCATTGAAAAGTACTTAACACAAACATCCACATGCGTTTTCAACTAAAGGCTGACATTGCAGACATCTTACAAACAGCCCTGGTTCCAGTGGAATTCGAACCCAAAATCTTTAAGCTTTAAAGATCAATGTAATTGGAACCGAGCCACTGAAATTGCTTTACTGAATAGATTCATTTGGTTGACTATTTTGGCTGCCATTTTTTTGTCAATCAGCATTTTCAAACATTTTGTTATATATTTTGACCACAAGGTGGCGCTGCACTGAAACTGCAGGCAACTACATATCATGGTTATGGTTTTGTCTCGCTCGGAGATTGCAACCAAATTAGCGAATGCACATGTTTGATTGAGAGCTGTTCGAAAACAGTTTGAGCTATCAAGTTTTTAATAAAACTTCTAAAAACTTTATGAAAGTATCCGATAGTAACTTGCAGTAAATTTCATGGATGTTTTTTACTTAATTAAAGATGGAGGACAGGAAGTAAGGTTGAATATGGAAAATAAGGTATCATAGTATCTTTTAATATCATTATAAGTTAGCATAACTTATGAGCAATTACATTTTTTGTTTAAATCTTTTGAGCATATGGTAAAATAAATGTTCTGAGTAGCGCGAGGACATGGAGACGAACATGTGTGTCAAGTGTTTGGAAAAATAGAGCTCTTTCCCGCATTATGGCTGACATCCAAAATGGCTGACCTGGAAACTCCTGACTCAGCATGACAGTCCAAACGCTTTGCGACCAGTTTTGCAATTTTGGCGAAACTGCTAGGTAGTTATAACACAAAAGGGTAAATTTCTATATTTTAGGACCACTATTTGGTACTCAGCTCAAGGTTGGGATCTCATGGACCAAGTTTGGTAAGCATTGCCCGGATATAGCCTTGCAACCAAATTAACGCATGTTTAATCACAAGCTGTGGAAAATGGACAAACCACCTAAGAGGAGTTTGAAAAAGTAGGTTTCTGGCTTAATTAAGGAAAATAAGGTTGAATGTGAAAGTTTGTGAAAAAAAATTGTGCTTAATCTTTTTGGCATGTCTCAAGGATTAGGTTGAGACGAGATTCACAAGAATATGCCAACACTAGTTTTTAGGACTTAAAAATAAAAAAAAAAGTTCTTTTGACCACATGGTGACACCAAGACCAGATCTTTTTTTTTTTGAGCACCACCATGGAGACGTTTGGGGTAAGTTTCAGAATTTGAGCTTAATGCATTTAGAAAATAAAGCAATTTTTGAGTTTTATTAAATATGGCTGACATCCAAAATGGCTGAACTGTTAAAACTGGACATGACCTGACTCGGCTTGATGGTCCGAATGTACTGAGACCATTTTAAGAAAATGGTAGGTAGTTATGACCCAAAATTGTCTGTTTCTATATTTAAGGACCACTAAGGGGTACTGTGTTGAAACTCTGCAGGCAACCTCAGACCAAGTTTGGTGTTAAAAATTGTTTTGCTGATACATAGCAGCAATAATTTTGGTGAGTTTTCTGGAAAATAATTTGCACATCAAGTTTCTTTTAATAACTTTTAGTCAACAGTCTTAGAAGTTGATATGGCTCAAGTTTCATGGAAATTGGGCCGATGCTCTGGGAGGAGTTAAAAAAAAGTAGCATTTTTGCCAAGGTCATATTATGGCTAGCAAGGATATCATAAGGTTCACTTGAATCAGCAATCAGCAAAAAAATATATATTTTGCTTCTATGGCATGCAGTTAAGTAATTCTAACAAGAAACATAATTAAAACTTTGAAAAAGAGTTGGCGCTGTGGAGATCGAGTGAGAGACATTTTTTCCAGTAGACCATGAGGCCCACTTGCACTTGGAAAGGTGAACTTTGGGCTGCCATTGACTTAAATGATGGAAGAAACATACAATGATTGGGAACAGCAACAACGAGCGATTGCACCCTGCTCTCTCTCATACTAAGAAACACCTCTGTGCTGTTTTAAAAAGCTGAGATTAGCTGGGCAATTTGCCCTAACAGAATAGTAAAAAATGATGTTACAACTATTTGTAATGAAATATATAAGTGACATTTACTATAAAGGTCTTGTGAGCATGCAGTTTCCTCCCCGTCAGTGCAAATAGCACTGAGAGCGTTTATCTGACCTGTATCCGATGTCGGACCAGCCGTTGCTCTGCTGGTGGTAGCGCTGCATTGAGCGCATGTCTGCAGCACACTGCTCGAAGCTGGTGCAGGGGTTGGACGGCTGGAAGGAGTGATGGATGAACAGATACGGCACGGGAAGAGACAAGTCCGAGGGGGAGCCGATGAAGCCCTCTGCGCCCCACTGAGAGCGAGTGATGATATTCGGACAGACTGAGAATAGTTAACAGAAAAACAATTACTGCAGCTGATTGTGATTGTGGAGTAATGACAAATGAATTAAAACAAGCAAAAAAAACCTTGAAATGTAGTTTTTATTTTAAATTAATTAAAATATAATATTGCGCATGTTTAATTCAGTTTACGCAATGGAAGACTACACTTTACTATTTAATAGTGCACGGTGGTGCAGTGGGTAGCAAGAAGGTTGCTGGTTCGAGCCTCGGCTGGGTCGGTTGGTATCTCTGTGTGGAGTTCTCATGTTTTCCTCGTGATCGCGTGGGTTTACTCCGGGTGCTCCGGTTTCCTCCACAAGAACAAAGACATGCGGAATAAGAGAATTGGATAAAAACGATTGATCATAGTGTTTGAGTGAGAATGAGTGTGTGTGGATGTTTCCCAGCGATGGGTTGCTGCAGGAAGGGCATCCGCCGCATAAAACATAAGCCAGAAGAGTTGGAGGTTCATTCCGCTGTGGAGACCCCGAAAAGGAAGAAAACTGATAAGATAATTTTATAGTGCCAGATTTCTCACCTTCAAATGATTGGCCCAACAATGATTGTCTGCTTGTTGATTTTGGAGCCTTGCTTAGCAAGCAGACAAATTTTACATCTAGAGGTGACACTTTTAAAATGACTAATTTGCTGTTGACTTAACATACATTAATAAACCACAAACCAGAGCATAAGCTAAAGCTAAGAACTAGCTCGTAAACTTCTCTGATGTCCTGTTTCACATTACGCTAGTAGTTGGAGTGGCCCAGGAGATCCATGGAGCCACAGTCTCACCTAGGAGACAACCAAGTGAGGAACAAGCGTAGTTGAGCAATGAAAGATGTCCCAGCAAGCAATTGGTGTGAGCTACAGCTACAAGCTACCAGTGCAGAGAATTGTTTTCATGCATTTCTGCTACTTGGAGAATCTAATAAACAACCTTTAGTTGGAGTTAACAACACAAAGACAGATACTGTCCTTCTTATTGTACTTTGAGTAATGAGTGAGTAATGGCTGAAACACATCTCTTAGCTATTATTAAAAGCCTCAAAGAAGCAGGTGAAACTATTTTTGATCAGTCAAGAAGGAGAACAACACTACACAGAGGCGGAGCAAGTTGGGTCTCAAAGGAACAAATTGCTTATTTTGGAAGACATTTTGGTGAGATACTGGTTTTGAAATCATTTACAAGCATTTTTTTTACTTTGTTACAGTCTCAGCCTGAGATGTCATGTCCATGAGTGAAGTTCTGATGGGTTTGGTTTGCTTTACCAGTAGCACTTCTAGAACCCTGAAGCTGTGATCTGTTTGGTTAAATTCATCCAGATTTCCAGGTCCGCCGGGAAATTAAGTTCAGCCTTACTGATAAAAATGTTGTATCCGTGTTTCTTTGCATTACTTCTCTCATCTTCTGTGACTTTTTGTCTATGGATAAATTGTTGCATATCGGTCAGATATTTGGTAACATTTTCAGGCTCCGCAACATGAAGCTGTGCTAAACGACATAAGATTGGTTAGTTGACAGGTCTTCCAATAACCACAACTTCCTAGCTTCCTAAGCTACCATTAGCCCCAGGCCCCTGATGTATAAACGTTGCGTACGCACAAAATGGGCATAGAAATATGCGTACGCACTTTTTCACGCACATATCGGGATTTCTAAAAAATAAACTTGCCGTAAATAAGTGCGCACCGTACGGATGCTCTTGACCGTGCGTACGCACTCTTTTAGAAGAGTATGAGTTTTGGCGACACCAACTGTCCCAAATAGCAATAGCTATTTATACTTTGAATTTACTCATTTGTTTGAATGAATGGGCTATAAAAAGGTATGTGCGTATATAACTTATCATCATAATGGATGCTCTAGCGCTGTTAGAAGACCTCGCTAATGACGCTCTACGGAGGGAGCGTGTTTTCAGAGAGCGTGAAGATTTCCTTGCTCATGATGATGATTGGCTCATGATGATGATTGGCTCATGATGATGATTGGCTCATGAGCCGATTTCCATTTCCAAGAGCCATCCTCTTGGAATTGTGTTCTGAATTACGGCCAGTATTGGAAAGACCCTCGTGGAGAAACCATGCGCTGTGTGTTCCTGTGCAAGTATTGACCACATTAGGCCACTCGGCCACTGGTGCTTTCCAGCGAGAGTTGGCAGAGCGATCGGGTACGTCGCAGTCATCCCTGAGGCGTATCATACCATACGTATGGGACGCCATAGTGGGGATGGCCCCCGATACATCCGTTTTCCTTACGCGCAAGCTGAACAGCCCAACATCAAAATGCAATTTGCAGCAATCGCCGGTTTTCCCAATGTACTCGGTGCTGTTGACTGCACACATGTTGCAATAAAGGCACCATCTGAGAATGAATTCGCTTTTGTTAACCGAGTCATTGGTGGTATTAATATGCAGGGAGATCATACATATTGAAAATGGGCGGTCTTAACCTCCAAATATGGTTATTTCGGGAGGAGATTGGGGTAAGCAATAAGCACGTGCACCTGCGCACAATATTCAGATCATTTTGATTTATAAAGCGAACCTTGCGCAGGTTCTGGCGTACGTACGGTTTTATGAATCTGAAAACTTTTGTGCGTACGCAAATTCTGCCTTATGTGCGTACGCACACTTTAAGGATTACATCTACGCAAAGTTTTATACATGAGGCCCCAGATCTCTCCTCAAAGGATTGGCCACACAAACCTTCAGACCGCTAAGAACCCTTACTCTTCATATTAGCAAAATGTCATATGACATCTCCTTAAAAGTTGAAAGCAAAAACATAACAACTACTTACCACTGTACACATGTACAAACTCTTCAAATCCCTGGTCTAGAACCTCTTCCAACTTCTCCCTCTGGTCCTGGTTCAAGTTTTGGTGAGTGCGTAAAGCTCTGCTCACTTTGTTCTTCATCAGAGGGAACCTGGAATGGTTTCGGAAGTTCACTCTGCGCCTCTGGCTGATCAGATCTCGCTCTGTGCCATCCAGGGGCTGGCAGTAATAGCTCTTCAGCAGTGCGCTCAGAGACTTCTCACCCTGAGGGAGTCGGGACACTTCTGAGCCCAGCAGAAACCCATCAATTCCTCCAATTATTAGGGCATCAGTCGCCATGGAGGGCAATCCAGAAAGGGTGTAGACTGTAGGTGATTGAATGCTATCCCAGAACCCTTTGGTGCCCAGAAGAATGCTGGGTTTATTGCTGTTTGCATGATAGAGAAAAGATGCAATCAGGTTATTGGTTAACGTTAAAGGAAATAGGTCAACAGACTTAAGCCCGGCCTCGAGACCCAGTAGCATCGGAGCTAAGGCCACATTCGAGCCATCGAGGGTCAGCACTACTCCCTCCTCGGTGGAGTGGGACACCCGGTGAGTGACGAGGTCACTTATTTGTGTAGCCATTGCTGGATCTAAAATAAGGCTTTGGTCTTCATGAAGGTCCCCGAGATGGCGAGTGATCTGGTCTGTTTGCAAACCAGAAGCTTTTCGAAGAGCCATCACCACGTTCAGCATCTGGAGATCTGAAGATAGAGCTTCGAGGCTCTCCACAGCGCTGATGAAGTCCTCCATGCGCTTGGAGCCAGTGACTAAAGAGAGAACAGATCCCAAAGTGTAAAAAAAAAAACTTTGTTTAGTGATTACTATGAAGCCAACCAATAAAAAAGTATAGGCTCCATAGGCCATTTTGGCTAGTTGGCCAGTGGGCACAGAAAAAAAAACCTTGAGGAAGAGGAAAGTGGTGGTGCAAGAAAAGATGTGGTTTTTGGAAAGCTTTATTAGGTTTAAATGTTGTTGTTTTTTTAAATGTTTTTGTGAATTCAAATATTAGTATTTTTTGTGTTCACATGTTAGTTTTTGGACTTTTTTGTGTGTTCAAAGATTGGTTTTAGGGAGGTTTTGTGGGTTTAAATTTTGATGTTTTGTGAAAGTGAGCAGTTGAACAGATCTGAAGTGACCCATACCCGGAGTGTGCGCTCTGCATGTAACCCATCCCAGTGTACACACACACACAGCAGTGAACAAACACACCGTGAGCACTCACCCGGAGCAGTGGGGGCCATGGCTGCGGGGCCCGGGGAGCAGTCGGGGAACTGGAGCTCCTCGAGGGCTCCACAGCTGTGGTTGTTGAAGATGGAGAGCAAGTGTTTCATCACTCACTCCACCTTCAACTCGGTGGATCTGGGGATCAAACCTGCGACCTTTAGATTACAAGTTGCTCTTCGTATCCACTAGAAGACAACTGCCCTTGTGGGTTAAAAGATTGGATTTTGTGGGTTCAAATGCTGTTTTTTTTATATATTTTGTGGGTTAAAAGGTTAGGTTTTGTGGCTAGAAAGGTTTGACTTTAGAATGTTTGATTTTTTATGCTTGTGGGTTAGTTTTTTTTAAGGTTTTGTGGGTTCACCCATTGATTTTTTTAAAGGTTTTGTGGGTTAAAAAGTTTGATTTTAGGAGTTTTCTGGGTTCAAATGTTTATTTTTCGAAAGCTTTGTGGGTTCACACGTTGTTTTTTTTGGAATGTCTGATGCGTTTAAAGGTTTGTTTTTTATTTTTGTGGGGTTCACATTTAGATTTTTGGAAGATTTTGTGTGTTCAATGCTTGGTTTTAGAAGGATTTGGGAGATCTTGCCAGTGTTCAGATTGGTTTCAGTAGTTTTTGTTAGTATTTATGAGTTTTTTTTGGTTAAAAATTTTGGTTTTGGGAGGTAACGTGGGATCAGATCCCTGAATTTCGTGAAGGCTTTGTTGCTTCACATGTTTTTAGGAAAATTGTTTTTTTCAAATCTTATTTTTGGTTTTATTGCTCATTCAAACAGGCAGTACAATGCTATTTCATGCATTCGAACGTAATTACTCTGTCAAAAGTTTAAAAAAAAGTTACTTGGTCTTATGGAGTATATCAGTAGTAGAAATCTTATTTTCATTTGTATTATTTCCCACAGAAGTGTGCAGCCGAGATGATGCGCACACACAAAGAAACTGAAGCTCATCAACAGCTCATACTCCAAATCATGCTTTGTTTTTCATCACACGTTAAGTTGGTTAAAATGACAGATGTCCAATTGGTAAAATGTTTTAGGTATTTGTGTTTTTTTCTATTCTTTTCTGTTCTGTTTTGTTGATTCAAAAGTTTTCTTTTCAATGTTTAGTTAGTTTTGTGGGTTCAAATGTCAGTCAGAACCTGTTGCTCACATTCAATTGCTCAAGTTTTAACCTTGATTTTCCTTTCCAATAAAAGACTCTACGCAGGTAAACATTTTAGCAACTGAGGATGATTTACAAGAATACGTTAAAGGAATAAAAAGTAACCAGATGATATCGTGTGTGCTCACCCTGAGAGAGGCCGCAGAGCGCCAGCAGCAGAGCCGGGAACCGTGGGTCCATGATGAGAGCAGAAGTAAGATCTTTCTCAGTCGATCCGTCCTCCTGAAACCTCACATGCGCTATAAAAACATCCCCAGACTTACGCAAGCCATCACTCATTAACAACGTCCATGAGCGTTGAGAAACGGACAGATGCTTTCCAACACGTAACAGAGCAACGAAAAACAAGACTGGATCAAGAATTGAAGATATTTATTGATACGCTGAATCTGACCCACTCTCAAACCCCAAAACAGAGACGTGAAGTAATGATTTTGACCTTCATTACAAGCGTAACAACCAAAATAGGTGTAAATGTCAAAGTTCTGTATTTGTGTTGCTTTTATAATTTCATAGGTTGGACCATTGCATTATGGGAAGAGCTAGCATGGTGGCAGAGACAGTTACAATACAGAGACTGAGAAAGATTTCAATCATCTGCATGGTCTAAGATGGCGCACATGGTAATTCATGGTTAAGTTCGTCACATCTTGTGTATGGTGTTGTTTTAAGTCAGTTTAGGTAAATTATGTTATTTGTATAGACCCATGTTCATGGATTTTAATTTGTCACATGTTCATATGCATATCAGCGGACGTTTGCATGAGAAACTGTGAAAAGACCTAAACCATAGTCCATCCAACGCTCAATGGAAACTAATGGAACAGCTCCGTCACTTGTTTGTTTGTGTGTGTGTGTGTGTGTGTGTACACTGTCAAGGTACGCTGCATAAAATAAAGTTCAGAGTAGTGTAAAACAACATTAAAAAGTTGAAGAAGTAATAAATATGCTGTTTGAACAATGTAATGTAAGTAAAATGCATGTTCTCCTGCTCAGTGGTGATGCCAGTCTTGTGCCACTTGCAAAAATGATGGAGTGAACAGAGGAGGATCAGCCTATAGTTAAATTCAAACATGATTTCACCTCAGACTCTCTAAAAGGAAGGACAGCACTAATCTCACATGACTGAAGAGCGCTGCTGCAATTGATCCCAGGTTTAAAGAGCTAAAGATTCTTCTCAAGGCGAGCTGTTAAGAGTCCTGGAAAACAAGAGTCTGAAGAGAGCACAAACTAACATCCACCAAAGAAGAGAAGCAAAAGGTTCATTTGGAGGATATTATGATTTATTGCAGGTATGTTGTTTACATGACAAAACCTGTGTAACAAGTTACACAAAAACACAATCATATTTTGCATCTAAATCATCTCTTTGTCTTCAATTTACATTAGTTAATTACATTTTACATTTATAGATTTAAAAAAAAAGTTTCAGTCTTTTCATTGTGATTGATCAATTTTGAAAAATTGTGCGATTAATTAGTAAATTTTTTGTAATCGATTGACCGCACTCATTTTTATGCTTTCTCCTTTTAAGGCAGCTGTGTTCTGGTGGATGAGGAGATGGACTTGTGATCAGAAGGTCGCAGGTTCGATCCCCAGATCCACCGAGTTGAAGGTGGAGTGAGTGATGAAACACTTGCTCTCCATCTTCAACAAGCACAGCTGTGGAGCCCTCGAGGAGCACCAGTTCCCCGACTGCTCCCCGGGCCCCGCAGCCATGGCCCCCACTGCTCCGGGTGAGTGCTCACGGTGTGTTTGTTCACTGCTGTGTGTGTGTGTACACTGGGATGGGTTACATGCAGAGCACACACTCCGGGTATGGGTCACTCCATATCTGTTCAACTGCTCACTTTCTTTCAAAAGATTGAAACTACCAAAATAATGTACCCTAAATCCAAATATTACCTTAAATACTATTAAAACTCAAGGTTCAGTGGCGCAGTTTGAAAGGTTTTCATATCGACCAGCCTTGCGCTGTCAATATTTTTTTGAGAAAAAAAAATACATTTTTTTTTATTTAAGTCTTGAATTTGCTCCTTCTTAAAGGTTTTATGTGCTTTAGGGCCAATCCTGACGCGTACCATTATAACTGTGAGCAGAGCACAAAATTATGTTCTGAAGAAATATAAAAAAGATTGAAATGTTTGATGTAAAGCAGGGGTGTCCAATCCTGGTCCTGGAGGGCCGGAGCGCTGCACATTTTTGGTTCAACCATCATGAAACACACCTGCTGCACTAATTAGGGTCCTCTGATTGTCTGAAGCTAGAGTAGTATGCAGACTACAGCAGGGTCACAACTAAAATGTGCAGGGCTGGGGCCCTCCGGGACCAGGTTTGGGAAACCCTGATGTAAGGTGTCAGTGGTGCGGCTCCAAAGACACTGGTCTTAGGATCCAAAGGTTGAGCATTTTTGATTCTCTGGAAAACTAAAGGTCTGTTTGTAAAGGTTTCTGAAATGTTCCTAAATGTTCCCATTCTTTGTGACCTACTGTCATCAGTCATGAATTCTTCATGATTTTCTTATCGCAAACATAAGAAATTTACATTTTTCAGAAACTTTTAAAATAATTTGGGACCGAAAGGGTTAAAACACTGGCAAATTGAAAGACGAGGATAAGTGAATCCGAGCATGCCCACACCTTTATTTTATAAGCACAGATATAAATGCAATCATTGTAGTTCTAAAGATTCGTGAGGCGTATGATTTTCATAACTGATGAAACGAGCTTTCTGATGTCCCCCGCTTCATTTGTTCCAAACCAGTTCAAGAACTTTCCATTGTAACGAAGTTCGTTCTAAACTAGACGGCATGAAAATAAAACGTAAGTGATCATGAGAACATAAAGCAGCTTCCCTTTAAGTGTGGAGAGAGGGGACACCGCGCACTTTTCTTACGCGCGCTGTACCTTTAAGAATAAACATTGCGGCGTGGATCCTGAACAGTATTGTGTGGACAATAAAACGAGGAGCGGCGCGAGTCAAGTCCACAGCATGGAAGGAGCTCTCAGAGTTCGGTCCCTCTTTTCGATTGCTGTAATGTTTCCGTTCTCTTAAAGAAAGCGAGGTTTGGTTTGTTGGCGGTGCTCCTCATCGATCCATGGCGCTGTCCTCTTGCGCGGGAGCCGGGAAGCAAGCTGCTCGCAGCCGCGCACAGAACTCCAGCTCCTCCTGCACAACACAACCACGAGGACCAGAGACTCTCTGCGCTATCAATTCTTTACACAGTTTTCCAATTCATCCAAAACATATCGTTAACTAATCAAAAATGAGAACACGGTTAGTTGTAGCCCTAATTAGCATAAAATGGTGCATCGCCTCTGTCAGAAACACACTAAAATCCAAGATCTCAGCTCAGCTGCTGGTTCTATAACAAAAAAACGCTTTTATTTTCTCTTATTATAGACATTAAAAATATTCAAACAAATCAACAAAACAAATGTTGAAATTGAGTTTTGTGGTAGAACCTGCAGGTGAACAGCGACTACTGACCAAAATTAGATGAATTTTTTTGCTGTCTACATACGAAAAAGGATATATAGATATAAAATAAGTCTCTCTCTCGCTCTCTCTCACTACTCACACTCACTCACTCTCTCTCTCTCTCTCTCTATCTATCTATCTATCTCCCTCTCCCTTTACCCTCATCTTTAAATCTCTCGTTCTATCGTTCTATCTCTCTCTCTCTCTCTCTCTACAAACTAATCAAAAATCATAGAACTTTGGATAAAATCACGGCTAAAACAGCTGTGGAGTAGAAACTGTTACATAGACCCGCGTCTGTGAGTAATTCCTAGTTACCAGGCTCTCCTCTTGGCCCCTTAGGTCCTGTGCTCTCTGTTTCAGCAGCTCCTCCAGACCCAGCGAGGGCTCCCTGCAGTCCTCCACCCCCCGCGGAGAATCCTCCACCAGGCTGCAAGAACAGGAGGAGAGCTTCAGTCAGGAGCCGCACACATCTCCTCCAGCTCCAGCAGCCACCCCTTCACCAGCCACCGACGACAGCTTTTGATCTGAGGCAGAATCTCGTTCCAGTTTCAAAAGAACAACACAACAAGCAAAATGCTTGCATTGTCTGTTGAAACTAAAAGTACACTGGAAAGCTCGAAAAAATAACAATATTTGGATTAAAAAAAAAGAGAGCAAGAACATAAAAAATAGACTAAACGGTGTTTTATGGTGTTCAATTAATCCTTTCATCTTTTACACTTTCAACCTTTTTATTTATTATTCTCAGGTTAATAATAAATAAATATTCTAAGTTTTAAATGCTTAGAGCTTGGTCAGAAGACTCCTTTGTGGTCAGTTCTTTCTCTTAAGCTTTTACATTAAAAGTCTTTCATCAGAGATTAAAAATAATTTTTAAATCAAAAACTCGATAGTCAGTAATTGCAATCAATTACATTTCTTTTAATTAATCGCTTTTTAAATATATTACAAAACATAATAATCATCATAAAGTAAAATAGTACTCATCCATCGTGGATAAAAATTGGTTGGTTGGTTTCTCAAAGCAAATGTCTTTTCATCGTCTTAAAAGTTTTTTCCTCGCTCGGTCGTCCATCATCAGGTGTCTCCTGGCTCTGGGGACGCCGCCGCTCTGCTAGCAAGTCCGTCCGCTCTGTGCATGTCTTCATCTTTTATACCCGTTATGACTCATTCCCATCTCGACCGCTCATTGGCTCGTCTTTCATGCGTTCTCGGCATGTCCACCTCGTGTCCAAATCATGGAGTGTTCATGATAGCACACACTACCTCATTTGCCCACCAGGCGGGCTCACAGATGCACAGAGCTAACTTTTGGCCTACTTACTTCACCTTTAACCTAGATCTGCTCTACGCATGCAGAACGCAACTCAAGAATATCTCTCTTGCAAGCACATCCTCATTTAGTACCGTAATTCATGTAGCGTTTTTAGATTAGGCACTAGAATGAAGTTATTAAAGGAAGGAGGATTGCAAATTCTTGAAGTTATACAACAACGGATAAAACAAATGTTGAAAAACAACCTTAGACTTCCTGCTTCAGCCGAGATCGCTTGTAAAAGTTTTCTTTCAAGATCTGTCGAACATTAAACTAAAATGACGAGGTTGCGCAAAAAAAGTCTAGCAGCATTAAACTGTTTTGTTTCTCTTAATAACACCTTTAAGACAGCCTTTAGCATCCTTTCAGGGATACATATAATAATAATAATACCTTTTATTTATTGGGTGCCTTACATAGACACTCAAGATCACCATACAAAGATAAAAAGCAAAAACCATCATCAGCGTTTAACACCATTTTTTGCCAGACATTAACAGAATAAGCCGATCTGAACAAGAAGGTTTTTAAACTGGATTAAAAAGTTCCGTATTTCTGGGGGTAACGTATTCCGGAGCGACGGGGCCACTAAGGCACGACTTGGAGGCCTTGGAAGAACTAGAGATGGAGAGGAACGGAGCTGGAGCTCGAACAGTGATCCTCTCCGAAAGATAAGGCGGCGCTGAGTTATGAAGGGCTGTGAACGCTAGCAGCAAGAGAGAGGAACTGAATACCAGTTCTTATGGGGAACCAGTGCAAACGTATTAGAACGGGAGTGATGTGCTCCTGATGGGAGTTCTGGTGAACAGTCTAGCTGCAGCGTTCTGGATGAGCTCCAGCCTCTGTATGCAGTTCGAAAGAAGAGCATGGAGTAAAGAATTACAAAAATCAAGCGGGAAGTGGCCAGTGAGTCAACCAAAATAGCAGTAGACGTGCTGGACGGATACAGATGATGTTTCTGATGCGGAAGAAAGCAATGTGAGCAATAAAAGATCTTAGGCTTTGACGCATCTTTTTCAATGCATTGGAATCAATGGTGACGGATTGAAAACTAACTTTTGAAACAGTGTTTTTTGAGCCAACAAGTAAGAGATCAGTTTTACTGCTGTTAAGTTGATGGAAGTTAGCTGTAAAGCAGGTTTTTAGCTCTGTGAGGGATGAAGAAAGGCGTGTTTGGGAAGGGGCACTAGAAATGTGTAACTACACATCGTCATCTGCATGACGATGAAAAGATATTCCACATTTTCTGAAGATGGAGCCCCGTATGATGAACAGGAAATGATAAATTGTGCAAGAACTCGACTAACCAGCAGAGGGCGCCAAGCACGTGTTCGTGAACGGAGGAATGTGGCGTCCGCAGAACCGCCACCAGCTGCTGCACCATGCCCATCGATAACACCACGTCTGCGGAGGAAGTTAGCGTTAGTACGTACGCAGCTCCATTAAGAGCAGGGCAAACGGCTGCACCTTTGTGTTCTGGGTGGCTGCTGAGGAGGTTCAGCAGAAGGAACGCTGATTTCATCCTCAGCTTCTCGCTGCTCGACTGCATGCCCCTCATCAGCACCGAAAATCCGTCGTGAGACAGGAAGTCATGCAATCCAGCTTCCTGTTCCCGCACCAAACCTGTGAACACACGACGATTATGAGACGTGGTTAGGAAGTGGACTTTTCATTCGGATGTTCCAAACTACAGAATGTAGCGGTTTTCCGAATCTTTGAGTCCGGACCATGCGACGCGGGGGACGTGAATGCCGTGAGAGACGAGGCGCGGCAAACCGGACTGATCACCGGAATAGAAATCTGGTCTAATCAGACGAAGTTCGTCTACGCAGCAACCAATCAGAGGCTTTCTCTTGTAGTTACATGATTGTTTTATAAAGCAGGAACATACACAACAACAATAGAGGAGACAAACATCACAATTTGTGGCAAGCCAGAATGAATAACGTGGAAACATAAAGCTTGGAATTAAGTGGGTGCAGATGTGGCTGAATCTGGTAAATTATAAATTTTTTATAAATTAACGTGATATAAATTGATATTGCGCTGATGTTAGCTAAAGCTAAGCGCGCTAGTTAGTTTGTTTATCCGAGGCAGCGTGCAGGAAGAGATGGAGCGGGTTGAGGGACACTTTTTGAGGGAGAGGAGAAAGAAAGAGGGACAGCAGCAGGTTCGCTCCGGTCTCGTCGTTCTCGTGCCTCTCCCGGCGAGCTCACGCTTAGTTCCGCGCCGTTCTCGGAGCGGACGTCCTCACGCGAGTGCACCCCGGGGTTGAAAGCGCTCAGCTGGGGGCGGCAGACGCGTTCTGTCCGCGTGTTTAGCGCTTGGTCTGAACGCTCTGTTAGAGTCTTGGATGAAATACTTGGTGCTGCTCAAACGAAGCAGGCTATTTTTGTGTTTGTTTGTCTATGTGATTTCAGCGTTTGTCCACCATGTTTCGGGTAACCACTCATTTTTGGAATCGCCAGGACAAGAATTGTTGGGTAAAGAGTGTAACCAGAGTTTTTTGGCTCATCTGAAAGCTTTAAATCCCTGTTTAGAGGTGTCTGATATGGTAAGAATTTTAGGTTTACAAGAGCTCAGCCATATTCAAGCTTAAGTACAAATAAGTCATCAAACGAGAGAAGAGAAAGAGAGAGAGGGGTGATAGAGAGAGAGAGAGACAGAGAGAGATTGAGAAATAAAGACTATAGAAAATCAGAGAGAGAGAGAGAGAATTAAAAAGACTATCAAAAATCAGAGAGAGATAGAGAAAGAGAGAGAGACAGAGAGATATATAGAGAGACAGAGATTGAGAAATACAGACTATAGAAAATCAGAGCCAGAGAGAGAGAATTTAAAAGAATATCGAAAATCAGAGAGAGATAGAGAAAGAGAGAGAGACAGAGAGAGATTGAGAAATAAAGACTATAGAAAATCAGAGCGAGAGAGAATTAAAAAGACTATCAAAAATCAGAGAGAGATAGAGAGAGAGAGACAGAGAGATATATAGAGAGAGACAGAGATTGAGAAATACAGACTATAGAAAATCAGAGCCAGAGAGAGAGAATTTAAAAGAATATCGAAAATCAGAGAGAGATAGAGAAAGAGAGAGAGACAGAGAGAGATTGAGAAATAAAGACTATAGAAAATCAGAGCGAGAGAGAATTAAAAAGACTATCGAAAATCAGAGAGAAAGAGAGACAGAGAGAGATATAGAGAGAGAGACAGAGAGAGATTGAGAAATACAGACTATAGAAAATCAAAGAGAGAGATTTAAAGATCATCGAAAATCAGAGAGAGAGAGAGAGAGAGAGAGAGAGAGAGAGATGTTGAATTTCCTCATAAAAGTCCTTCTGGAGTACTCACAGGACACAGCATAGAGCGCTTTGACTCGGACCGTGCTGTTGAGGTCGTTATCGGTTAGGTGCAGCAGTGTTCGCAGCGCCCCCTGGCTCAGCAGGTGGAACTGCACCTCAGGCATGTTCTGGGAGCAGCTGGCAATGAGCTGAGCGGCTCTCCAGCGGATGCCTGGCTCGAGGTGGACGAGACACCGGGACACGCAGAGGTCCAGACCGCCCAGCTTCATCAGATCTGTGGACAGAAGAATAAGAGGTGTGAAACATTATTTAAGACCTAGAACTGTGAATTTAAGCCTTAAAATTGTAGACTTTTCCAGACAAAACCTTTTTCAGCGCAAACCCGGACGTGTGTAGGACACCAAGACCTGAAAAAGTTCTCGAGTGTGTGTTTTAGAAAAGATCTCATACGCAGAGACAGCAGAACATGAGTGCTTTTAGTAAAAAAAAAAAAAACACGACAAGGCTGAAACAAAAGACCCACGAGGGGCCAAAACCTGGCAAAAAAAATTAATAATACCAATAACTGAAACAGAGACTTTCTTAACAAATAACTTGACAAAAAACTTGACAATTTTAACCGGACCAGATAAATGTCTCGACCAGCACACATGAAGGCAATTAATGCACCAGTGAAGAACAGCACCAACACACGATTATAAAAAGGGAGTCTGTCAAAACAATTATATTCATTTCATTTATCATTACTTTATAAAGCTCATGCATCTGTATTCTATTTGATGAAGCTAAATGAGTGTTTCTGTGTGATGCTTCACTTGCGTAGCGTAAACAACGCCTGTACTGGCCGGACTGTGCGATGTGACAGAACGTCTCGTATAGAGTCAAGAAACAAGTCAACATGCGATTGTGTCATCCATCCATCCTTCCTTATCAGCTTTCTTCCCTTTCGGGGTCGCCACAGCGGAATGAACCGCCAACTCTTCTGGAATATGTTTTACGCGGCGGATGCCCTTCCAGCAGCAACCCATCGCTGGGAAACATCCACACACACTCATTCTCACTCAAACACTATGAACAATCGTTCTTACTCAATTCTCTTATTCCGCATGTCTTTGTTCTTGTGGAGGAAACCGGAGCACCCGGAGTAAACCCACGCGATCACGAGGAGAACATGAGAACTCCACACAGAGATACCAACTGACCCAGCTGAGGCTCGAACCAGCGACCTTCTTGCTTTGAGACGACCGTGCTACCCACTGCGCCATCGTGACGCCTGTGATTGTGTATTGCTTATCTCTTCTGCAATTTGGAATAAAAAGAGCGAGACAGGACCTTTGTCTCTGGTTTCTCTTCTATGGTGTGCTTTACACGTGTTTATGGGAAACTTCCTTGACAGATCCAATGTTGATTTATTGAACATTCTGTTTGCATTTAAAACGAGCCTCTAATGATGCTAACTGCAACATTTTTTCTTTGTTACCTCTGATGCTAAAGGCTACTGTGTGTTGGTCCTTTTGTGCTTTGCAAAAAACAAGTAAACATGAGATTGTGTTATGCTTACGTAAATGCATTGCTTGTCTCTTCTGCAATTCGGAATAAAAAGAGCGAGACAGGACAGGACAGCTCAGATTTAGCTCTGTGTGAGTTCTGGTCCTCCGCTCACGACCAGAAATGATTCCACCTTTGTCTCTGCTTTGTCTTTTAGGATGTGTTTAACATGTCTTTAAGGGAATTTGCTTGACAGAGTCTGATACGTGAGGGCGCGCGTGCGCAGGAAGACAGCTGAAGGGACTGGTGTCAAATTAAACAGAGACCAAGAACCGACGCAACGAGGCACGAGGTGAAGAGAGAACATCCACAAACACTCAGATGATACGAGCGCCTATCAGGGAGCAGCGAGGGCGTCACCTGACACACTGACTGTGCAACGGGACTTCTCCACCTTGTAAATAATTGAAACCATTTTTAAGTACGTTTTACAAATAAACACCATTTTGTGTTTTTACTTAAAAATGCCATGTTTAATTCACTACGTTACAGACAGCTTCTTTTTTTGCTATCAAAATATATTTGTAAATTTAGATACAATATCCTCAGTAATATTTACTCTGTGTTCAGCATCAAATCAAATCGCAGCAAAAAATAACCAATTCAAGTAAAATGTTCTCAATTCAGTGAGATAATTTATGCGCATGCGTCTTTGGCTCCGAGACAGAGGCACACAGAGTGAGGTCCTAGGGGAACGATTAGAGCAGCTTTAAAGCCAAATAACTCTGTAGTTAAGATGTTCTCTCGATCTACAATCAAGTGTTTCGTGCAGAACTCCTGTGGAGAAGCAGCGGTGGGATTCGGGGGACACTGTTTATGAGCGTTCTGTTGTGTTTGGTGAGGCTGGAGCTTCGCTGACGCTCGTATGTGTTCGTTCCTCTTCTCAAGTTTAATAAACGGTTGAACGATTTCTGGCTTCAGGATCAGAGTTCCTGAGAGCGCTCTTTTGAGAAGAACGTTTGCTCAATTATCTACAGCTCTAAAGTAAAAACCACACGCTCACCACAGATACTTCACAAAATATTTCCTTGAGTAAAAGTAAAAGAGCACCTTTATAAAGTACTCAAGAAGCACTAGCTCCCCATTGCAGCTCGGGTTAAATTCAAATCGCTAACGCTGGCATACAAAACTATCTCCAGATCAGCCACTGTTTACCTCCATGAGCACATACACTCCTACATGCCTTCCAGAAGCTCCTGCACTCCTACATGTCCTCCAGAAGCTCCTGCACTCCTACATGCCCTCCAGAAGCTCCTGCACTCCTACATGTCCTCCAGAAGCTCCTGCACTCCTACATGCCCTCCAGAAGCTCCTGCACTCCTACATGCCCTCCAGAAGCTCCTGCACTCCTACATGCCCTCCAGAAGCTCCTGCACTCCTACATGCCCTCCAGATGCTCCTGCACTCCTACATGTCCTCCAGAAGCTCCTGCACTCCTACATGCCCTCCAGAAGCTCCTGCACTCCTACATGCCCTCCAGAAGCTCCTGCACTCCTACATGCCCTCCAGAAGCTCCTGCACTCCTACATGCCCTCCAGAAGCTCCTGCACTCCTACATGCCCTCCAGAAGCTCCTGCACTCCTACATGCCCTCCAGAAGCTCCTGCACTCCTACATGTCCTCCAGATGCTCCTGCACTCCTACATGTCCTCCAGAAGCACCTGCACTCCTACATGCCCTCCAGAAGCTCCTGCACTCCTACATGCCCTCCAGAAGCTCCTGCACTCCTACATGCCCTCCAGAAGCTCCTGCACTCCTACATGCCCTCCAGAAGCTCCTGCACTCCTACATGCCCTCCAGAAGCTCCTCCACTCCTACATGTCCTCCAGAAGCTCCTGCACTCCTACATGTCCTCCAGAAGCTCCTGCACTCCTACATGTCCTCCAGAAGCTCCTGCACTCCTACATGTCCTCCAGAAGCTCCTGCACTCCTACATGTCCTCCAGAAGCTCCTGCACTCCTACATGCCCTCCAGAAGCTCCTGCACTCCTACATGTCCTCCAGAGGCTCCTGCACTCCTACATGAACTCCAGAGGTTCCTGCACTCCTACATGTCCTCCAGAGGCTCATACACTCCTACATGTCCTCCAGAAGCTCCTACATGTCCTCCAGAAGCTCCTACATGTCCTCCAGAAGCTCCTACATGTCCTCCAGAAGCTCCTACATGTCCTCCAGAAGCTCCTACATGTCCTCCAGAAGCTCCTACATGTCCTCCAGAAGCTCCTACACTCCTACATGGCCTCCAGAAGCCTGCGCTCAGAGAAGGAGCAGAGACTTGTGATTCCATCCCAGAAGGGCAGAAAATCTCTCAGCAGAACCTTCTCTCTCACTGTCCCTGGCTGCTGGAACAAACTTCTGATCCAGTCAGGAGAGCAGCAACACTAACAGCTTTCACAAAGCAACTGAAAACTCTTCTCTTCAGGGAACACCTAATAAAAAAAAAAATACTTTCTTTTTTTCATTCTCTGTCTTTATCTTCTTCTTCTACTCCCTCACTGTACAGTTTCTATTATGAGAAGCCGAGACAGACTTTGACGGTGTAACAGATTGCATATTGTCTCTCCCCTAATGTAAGTCGCTTTGGAGAAAAGCGTCTGCCAAATGCATAAATGTAAATGTACTTTAAAAATGTAAGCTGAGTAAACGTCAGCTGGACTACTCAACAAGAGAACGTTTGCAGAAGGAACGCACACACCTCTCGCATTGTCCAGATTCTCACAAAGCTCAGAAAGCACCTCCAGCGCAGTTTCTCGCTCATCCTCCTCTTCCTCATCCCCCTCGCTCTCTCGTTCTCTGCACTCGTCTCGGCTCAGCACGTCCAGGCACTGCTTCATCTGCTCCACCTCGTCCATCTGCCCCTTCCCCACTTCAGACAGCGCTCCTCTCAGGAACTCCATCCTCTGAGGAAGTCACAGCAGTGAGAAAGTCATATATGAAATTAAAGAGAGAAGATAAACAACCACTAGAGCAGGGGTCGGCCACTCTGGAGCCGCATGCAGCTCTTTAGCGCCGCCCTAGTGGCTCCCTTGAGCTTTTTCAAAAATGTTTGAAAATGGAAAAAGATGGGGGAGGTAAATATATTTTTTGTTTAATATGGTTTCTATAGGAAGACAAACATTTTTAGCGTTTTCCAATGCTTTAAAAGTGTGTAGAATAAATAATTAATTTTAACATTTCTGTCAGCGAAAATTTGCGTCATAGCCTGCGACACACACTTCTACCAGCAGGGGGTGGGGGGCCAGACGGGGGCTGTGTGAAGGGCCCTGGACCCCAAAGAGAAACAGAACTGAGAGAACAGAGGATTTAACGCTTCTTAAAGCGAATCATGGTTTTATTGCTCTGTTTGTTGCTCAGATAAGGGGCGCGTTACTCAAGTTCCATTCTGATGTTGTTTGGAATCCTCAAAATAAAAATGACATCAAAAATCTGATTTCTTTATTGCATTTCTCTAATTTCATCAAAGCAGTGAAACATAATTCATTAATATTGTAATAAAGTCAAACTTGACACGTGGCACGTCGTTCTCTACAGAAAAATTAAACATTTAATCATGAAGGCTCGTTATGTATTTGTAGTCATTTTTATAGTAGGCTAATATTAGACACATACAGCATGTGGTGCCTTCATTATAAGGCTTATATAAGGCTTTTAATTTTTTGCAGCTCCAGATATTTTATGTATTTTTTTGGTCTAATATGGCTCTTTCAAATTTTTTGGTTGCCGACCCCTGATCTAGACTGACTCACAGACCTCCTGTGTCATGGGTTCAAGTGGAGCCGGGCCGTCCGAAGCAGAACCGGCCTCCACAGCCATCTGAAGAACACCTTGAAGGTTACGAGGGTGAAGCCTGTCGCCCCTTCCATCAGCCATCTGATGAAAGACAGCAAATCAATATTCTGTGTTTAAAAAAAAAAAAACATAGTTTTGCAAGAGATAGCTCACCTGAATCTTTAAAAAGTTCAGATGGAAGTTTTTACACAGTTTTCATTGAAAGCACAGGCTCATTCAAAACAATTCTACCCTTCCTTTAGTGTTATAAAATCATTTTTCTGCTTAAAACCAGTAGTTATTGACGAGCTTATAGTTTATGAGCTAACGTTAAAGGTCTGCAATCTTCTTCTGAAGTATTTAACATGCTAAATAAACCTAAACAGCAGTAAAGGGGTGCTAGGAGAGTTGCAGACATCATAATTTGGATGTTAGAGTGAATTATTCTTTAAAAACACCTTTAGTGACCAACTAAAATGTATTTTATTGGTTAACTTAACGTTAATATTTTGGATTCGCATTCAGACTGCGTCCTTTTGAGAACTTAACAGTTTTACTTTAGCCTTTATGAAAACGTAGCATAAAAACAAACACAAAATTGAAATGTGTATTACATTTCCCTGTTATATATCTAATAAAGAGCTCATGGTGTCACTATATCCAAGCATTAGATAAAAGGGTGTCCTGTCACGTTATGGTGTCTCTCTAAGGCAAGCAAACAGTTGTGCTAACCTTTCTTTCCAGTTCCTGTGAGATAAAAGATGGTAGCAGTGGTAATAACTATTTTAAGTTTCTTCCCGATGTTAAAATGTTAATTTAACATCAGCTCCGCTATTATAAACACCTCAGTGGATCCAGAAGATTATAGTTGCTGCAGACGGCAGCTAGCGCGTGCACTCACTGTGCGTGTGCACAAGAGTCGTCGACGCTTGATGACGTGTACAAAACGACCGTTACTTCTTTCTCTCTGGTGGAAAAACATTTTTATAGTTTTACTAACCATAAATATATATTTAGTAAAGCACTAAAACAACTACCTTAAATACAGTTTTCCGCCGTGGCCCATTAAACACACATTAGAACATTTTGTGTGTGCGTGTGTGTCTTTTATATTTTAGCCAGATTTAATTAGTTTGATTTAAGCTGAACGCATATGAATGGGTCTTTCATTTTTACATATGAAAATGACAAAATGTAGCTGGTTATTTGTTTATTTGAAATATAACGTACCTTATCAATTTTCGAGTAATCGTCCTCCAAAAAATTAAATAAGTAGTTTTTTTTGTTTTGGAGCAGTTTAATGTGATTTTAAAAAGCGTAAAACTAGTTAGCATGCTAATATATATATATATATATATATATATATATATATATATATATATATATATATATTTACTATCAAAAGTTAAAGGTCTTAATATTGATAAATCGTGACCATTTCAAATAAATAAATAAATTAAAGCTGCAAGCAGCGATGGAAGGGGTCTCGCACGATGCATCCGCCGGAGCGAAAGCACCGCCTCCCGGCCTTTTTCGAGTTTTTTGACCTTCGAACAAATTTCGGTGGGCTTTCTAACATGTTCAATGGGTCAAAACAGCTAAAACGAAGATTTTGGTAGCATTTAAGGGGGCAGTAAGGAGGCGCTGTAGAGCCAATTTTTGGAGCGCAGTCACAGTGATGCATATGCTTTTGTTGAGCCTGTTAAGGCTAATCATACCAGGCTGTTTTTGTTGATAGTGGATTATCTTGAAAAGAGATACAGACCATAATATGTACATTTTTTCCCACAATTTTGAAGGGTGAACTTTGCTGTGGCACCACCCCAAGACCATTTGACGTACGTCTTAGCTTTTGATAACTTTTTTTCCCTAATGTGTTATGAGTAACCACATCAATTTTCAGCTCGATTAGATATTTCGTCTAGGAGGAGTTCGTCAAAGTTTAAAACGAGCAAAAAACGCACACTTTTTGAGGTTTTTGCAAAATATCTGTCTTCCTGTCAATTTTGGAAAAAGGGTTTATAATAGTAAAAGTTACAGCTTGGTCATTTACATATGTGTACCAAATTTCAACTGCCTACGACAAACTGATTGTGCAACAGCTACAAAACCGCTTCAGGTGGCGCTAAAGAGCGCCACCACAAGACCGAATGAGGTACTTCTTAGCTTTTGATAACTTTTTTTCTCTCATGCCTTACGAGTAACTACACCAGTTTTCAGCTGGATGGGACATTTCGCCTAGGAGGAGTTCGTCAAAGTGTAAAGTCTATATTTTTGTACTCAAAACCTAAAATATCCGGTTTTCCGTTCGGTTTCGAAACTCGACCCAACGAACTTTTTTGTAGGTCTTATTGTCCTACACGAATGCGACAAGTTCTAAGTGTGTATGCAATACAGTGCCTGAAATAGAAGCGTAAAACTATCAAAAACACGATTTTAATGCTCGCCACTAGGTGGCGCTATGACGGATGATGTTCGTTGTCATATGCCTGTTCTCGGGCTTGGACTACGATGAGAATGAGACACGTTTGAGACGGATCGGATATTCTATGCCTGAGTTATAACAACTTCCTGTTTCAAATCGAAATTTTGACCTTGGCTGCGACCACGACCACATACTTTATGATAGCTGAAAAAAAGTTATAATTTTAAGGTTCCGTATGCCGTATGATGATACTCAAGAAGTTTGGAGATGTTTAGATAAAATCTGTGGGAGGAGTTCGTCAAAGTGTGGAACGAGCAAAACGGCCATTTTTAGAGGTTTTTGCGAAATAACCGAATTCCAGTCGATTTTAGAAACAGAGATTATATTAGTAAAAGTTGCAGCTTGGTACTTTACACATGTGTACCAAATTTCATTCGCTTACGACAAACTGCTTGAGCAACAGCTTTAAAAAAACAGCTAAAGCGATGTTTTTGGTCACATATAAAGGGGCGCTGTACAGCCAATTTTTGGAGCGCAGTCACAGTGATGCATATCCTTTTGTTCAACCTGACAAGGTTAATCATGGCAGGCTCTTTTTGTTGATAGTGGATTACCTAGAACGGAGATAAAGTCCAAAATATGTAAATTGTTGTTGCACAATTTTGAAGGTTGAACTTTCCTGGGGCGCCACCACAAGACCATTGGACGTACTTCTTAGCTTTTGATAACTTTTTTTCCCTAATGCGTTATGAGTAACCACACCAATTTTTAGCTTGATCGAACATTTCGCCTAGGAGGAGTTCGTCAAAGTTTGAAACGAGCGAAAATGTACAGTTTTTGAAGTTTTTGTGGAATATTCGTCTTCCTGTCGATTTTGGAAACAGGGTTTATATTAGTAAAAGTTGCGGCTTGGTCATTTACATATGTGTACCAAGTTTCATTAGCCTACGACAAACTGGTTGCGCAACAGCTACAAAACCGCTTAGGGTGGCGCTATAGAGCGCCACCCCAAGGCCGTTTGACGTACTTCTTAGCTTTTGATAACTTTTTTCCCCTAATGCCTTACGACTAACTACACCAATTTTCAGCTGGATCGGACATTTTGCCTAGGAGGAGTTCGTCAAAGTATGAAGACTGTATTTTTTACATAAAACCTAAATTATCCGGTTTTCCGTCCAGTTTCAAAACTCGACCCAATTTACTTTTTTGTAGGTCTTAAGGTCCTACACGCATGCGACAAGTTTTAAGTGTGCACGCAATACACTGGCTGAAATAGAAGGGTAAAACTATGAAAAACAGGCTTTTAATGCTCGCCACTAGGTGGCGCTATGGCGGATGTCGTTTGTTGTCATACGCCTGTTCTCAGGCTTGGACTACGATGAGAATGAAACAAGTTTGAGCCGGATCGGATATTCTATGCCCGAGTTATAACAACTTCCTGTTTCGAGTCGAAATTTGGACATTGGCCCGCCGCCACGACCACATACTTTATGATAGCCAAACAAGCTTCTCAATATCAATTGCCGTATGCCTTATGATGATACTCAAGAAGTTTGGAGATGTTTGGATAAAGTCTGTGAGAGTAGTTCGTCAAAAAGTAGAGCGAGCAAAAACGCCCTTTTTTAGAGGTTTTTGCGAAATAACTGACTTCCTGTCTATTTTGGAAATAGACTTTCAATTAGTAAAAGTTACACCTTGGTACTTTACACATGCGTACCAAATTTCATCCGCCTACGACAAACTGGATGATCAAAAGCTGTAAAAACGCGTTAGGTGGCGCTATAGAGCCATTTTTTAGAAATCAGATTTGGGACCAAAATTTTACAAAATTTTTCACCGGGTCTAATGCGTGTGCAAAAATCGGTGACTTTTCATATATGTTCAGGTACCGAAAAGTGCCCGCAATGATTCCCGGAATAATAATAATAATAATAAAAAAAAAAAAAAAAAAAAAAAAAAAAAAAAAAAGTCTCGAGGAAAAACAATAGGGTTCTTGCACCTTCGGTGCTCGACCCCTAATAAATAAATAAATAAATAAATAAATAAGAAAACTATCCTTAACGGTAAAAAAAAGTCCTCATTTGATGACGTATGTAGCACTCCGCGCTTGCGTGTTCTCAGCGTTTCCAAAATGGCTGCGCTCGTAAGCGTCCGCGCGTGCCTCTCCGGTGAGTTATAAAATATCAACTATGTTCTCTTCGTTCATCGCTGACATTGTGTTTATGGTTGAAGAGATATCTGATCGTTTATCCATCAAACGCACTCGCTGCTGCGAGAGTGAATATAAGTGTGTGCGAGAGCGCAGGAAGGATGCTCGTGCGTTGCTTAAGCAAGGTCAAGTTATGCAGGTTGTGATTTGTATTTCTCAGACACTAGGATATATTGTTGGTGATAAGAAACTTGCTATTCGATTCAGCCTGGTATTTCTGAGATTTAAAGACATCATGGCTAGTTCTAGAAACGCTGCAGATGCTACAGAAAGGATTTTGTGTTGTATACTGTACATTAATTCAACTGCCACTTAATTGTTATACGAGTTAAACTGGTGCTACTATGGTAAAATCATAGTTTGTTTGTGAGTGAAAGAAAATGTCTTGTACTTGTTTTGCAGCTCTTCAGCTGACCTCTCCCAGTCTACTCCACAGCTCCTATAAACTGGTAAGAAGGATCATGTCCTTATGGTATGTTTTAAATACAATTGTATTATTTAAGCAGTCATTACGCTTAAAAATCATGCATTTCTATTGAACGCTATGTGCAACGGAAGATTAATCAATCCAAGTCCATTTGTAGGGCACTTTTCATCACCGTAACAGTCTAAAAATAAGTATTAAATAAATGGTTAAAAAGAAAACATTATGTAAAAGCAAAAAAAGAACCTAAGATATATAAATCCAAGTCATATGTAATACATTGCATGCATTTGTAACAGTAATTGACATTGAAGGAAAGTTATTGTAATTGTTTGTTTTGTCAATTGGTTATCATTTTCGCAACCCAAAATGCACTGCAACAAAGCAAACAAGTCACTACAATGAGCATTTCAACCATGTTAATCACTTACTCAGGATAAAAGTAGTGGAGTCACTGTTCAAATTTAAGTTCCTGATGAAATCAGAGCCTTGTCCATTGATCGAAACGGTTCCTGTTAGTGTGCGGTTCCTCTGAGCCGGAGGAGCTTCGCAGCGGAGGCTAAGAAGGTGTACGCTCGTGAGAAGCCTCACGTGAACATCGGGACGATTGGACACGTCGACCACGGGAAAACCACGCTGACCGCCGCCATCACTAAAGGTACGACCGATCGAATTTGATACCGCGGTAAACCAGCGGTTCCTTTATTTCTGTGTTTATTTTTATTTTATGTGTTTGTTTTCAGTTTTTTGTTTTTATTTTCATCTTCTGTGTTTATTTCCTGTGTGGATTGCTATCATCGGTGTTTATTCCCTGTGTGGATTGTCGTCATCGGTGTTTATTCCCTGTGTGAGTTGGCGTCATCGGCGTTTATTCCCTGTGTGGATTGTCGTCATCGGTGTTTATTCCCTGTGTGAGTTGGCGTCATCGGCGTTTATTCCCTGTGTGGATTGTCGTCATCGGTGTTTATTCCCTGTGTGGATTGTCGTCATCTGTGTTTATTCCCTGTGTGAGTTGGCGTCATCGGTGTTTATTCCCTGTGTGAGTTGGCGTCATCGGTGTTTATTCCCTGTGTGAGTTGGCGTCATCGGTGTTTATTCCCTGTGTGAGTTGGCGTCATCGGTGTTTATTCCCTGTGTGAGTTGGCGTCATCGTATTTATTCCCTGTGTGAGTTGGCGTCATCGGTGTTTATTCCCTGTGTGAGTTGGCGTCATCGGTGTTTATTCCCTGTGTGAGTTGGCGTCATCGGTGTTTATTCCCTGTGTGAGTTGGCGTCATCGGTGTTTATTCCCTGTGCGGATTGTCGTCATCGGCGTTTATTCCCTGTGTGAGTTGGCGTCATCGGTGTTTATTCCCTGTGTGAGTTGGCGTCATCGGTGTTTATTCCCTGTGTGAGTTGGCGTCATCGGTGTTTATTCCCTGTGTGAGTTGGCGTCATCTGTGTTTATTCCCTGTGTGAGTTGGCGTCATCGGTGTTTATTCCCTGTGTGAGTTGGCGTCATCGTATTTATTCCCTGTGTGAGTTGGCGTCATCGGTGTTTATTCCCTGTGTGAGTTGGCGTCATCGGTGTTTATTCCCTGTGTGAGTTGGCGTCATCGGTGTTTATTCCCTGTGTGAGTTGGCTTCATCTGTGTTTATTCCCTGTGTGAGTTGGCGTCATCGGTGTTTATTCCCTGTGTGAGTTGGCGTCATCGGTGTTTATTCTCTGTGCGGATTGTCGTCATCGGTGTTTATTCCCTGTGCGGATTGTCGTCATCGGCGTTTATTCCCTGTGCGGATTGTCGTCATCGGCGTTTATTCCCTGTGTGAGTTGGCGTCATCGGTGTTTATTCCCTGTGTGAGTTGGCGTCATCGGTGTTTATTCCCTGTGCGGATTGTCGTCATCGGCGTTTATTCCCTGTGTGAGTTGGCGTCATCGGCGTTTATTCCCTGTGTGAGTTGGCGTCATCGGTGTTTATTCCCTGTGTGGGTTGGCGTCATTGGTGTTTATTCCCTGTGTGAGTTGGCGTCATCGGCGTTTATTCCCTTTGTGGGTTGGCGTCATCGGTGTTTATTCCCTGTGTGAGTTGGCGTTATCAGTGTTTATTCCCTGTGTGAGTTGGCGTCATCGGTGTTTATTCCCTGTGTGATGTGCGTCATCGGTGTTTATTCCCTGTGTGAGTTGGCGTCATCGGCGTTTATTCCCTGTGTGGGTTGGCGTCATTGGTGTTTATTCCCTGTGTGAGTTGGCGTCATCGGCGTTTATTCCCTTTGTGGGTTGGCGTCATCGGTGTTTATTCCCTGTGTGAGTTGGCGTTATCAGTGTTTATTCCCTGTGTGAGTTGGCGTCATCGGCGTTTATTCCCTGTGTGATGTGCGTCATCGGTGTTTATTCCCTGTGTGAGTTGGCGTCATCGGTGTTTATTCCCTGTGTGAGTTGGCGTCATCGGTGTTTATTCCCTGTGTGAGTTGGCATCATCGGCGTTTATTCCCTGTGTGATGTACGTCATCGGTGTTTATTCCCTGTGTGAGTTGGCGTCATCGGTGTTTATTCCCTGTGTGAGTTGGCGTCATCGGTGTTTATTCCCTGTGTGAGTTGGCGTCATCGGCGTTTATTCCCTGTGTGATGTGCGTCATCGGTGTTTATTCCCTGTGTGAGTTGGCGTCATCGGTGTTTATTCCCTGTGTGGATTGTCGTCATCGGCGTTTATTCCCTGTGTGATGTGCGTCATCGGTGTTTATTCCCTGTGTGAGTTGGCGTCATCGGCGTTTAATCCCTGTGTGGATTGTCGTCATCAGTGTTTATTCCCTGTGTGGATTGTCGTCATCGGTGTTTATTCCCTGTGTGAGTTGGCGTCATCGGTGTTTATTCCCTGTGTGAGTTGGCGTCATCGGTGTTTATTCCCTGTGTGAGTTGGCGTCATCGTGTTTATTCCCTGTGTGGGTTGGCGTCATCGGTGTTTATTCCCTGTGTGGATTGGCATCATCGGTGTTTATTCCCTGTGTGGATTGGCATCATCGGTGTTTTTTCCCTGTGTGGGTTGGCGTCATCGGTGTTTATTCCCTGTGTGGATTGGCATCATCGGTGTTTATTCCCTGTGTGGATTGGCATCATCGGTGTTTTTTCCCTGTGTGGGTTGGCGTCATCGGTGTTTATTCCCTGTGTGGATTGGCATCATCGGTGTTTTTTCCCTGTGTGGGTTGGCGTCATCGGTGTTTATTCCCTGTGTGGATTGGCATCATCGGTGTTTATTCCCTGTGTGGGTTGGCGTCATCGGTGTTTATTCCCTGTGTGAGTTGGCGTCATCGGTGTTTATTCCCTGTGTGGATTGGCATCATCGGTGTTTTTTCCCTGTGTGGGTTGGCGTCATCGGTGTTTATTCCCTGTGTGGATTGGCATCATCGGTGTTTATTCCCTGTGTGGATTGGCGTCATCGGTGTTTATTCCCTGTGTGGATTGGCATCATCGGTGTTTATTCCCTGTGTGGATTGGCATCATCGGTGTTTATTCCCTGTGTGAGTTGTGCATCATCGGTGTTTATTCCCTGTGTGGATTGGCATCATCGGTGTTTATTCCCTGTGTGGATTGGCGTCATCGGTGTTTATTCCCTGTGTGGATTGGCATCATCGGTGTTTATTCCCTGTGTGGATTGGCATCATCGGTGTTTATTCCCTGTGTGGATTGGCATCATCGGTGTTTATTCCCTGTGTGGATTGGCATCATCGGTGTTTATTCCCTGTGTGGATTGGCGTCATCGGTGTTTATTCCCTGTGTGGGTTGGCATCATCGGTGTTTATTCCCTGTGTGGATTGGCATCATCGGTGTTTATTCCCTGTGTGGATTGGCATCATCGGTGTTTATTCCCTGTGTGAGTTGGCGTCATCGGTGTTTATTCCCTGTGTGGATTGGCATCATCGGTGTTTATTCCCTGTGTGGATTGGCATCATTGGTGTTTATTCCCTGTGTGGATTGGGATCATCGGTGTTTATTCCCTGTGTGAGTTGGCGTAATCGGTGTTTATTCCCTGTGTGGATTGGCATCATCGGTGTTTATTCCCTGTGTGGATTGGGATCATCGGTGTTTATTCCCTGTGTGGATTGGCATCATCGGTGTTTATTCCCTGTGTGGATTGGCATCATCGGTGTTTATTCCCTGTGTGGATTGGGATCATCGGTGTTTATTCCCTGTGTGGATTGGGATCATCGGTGTTTATTCCCTGTGTGGATTGGCATCATCGGTGTTTATTCCCTGTGTGGATTGGCATCATCGGTGTTTATTCCCTGTGTGGATTGGCATCATCGGTGTGCATGTTGTGTGTTGAGTGCAGTGCTGTCGGATGCTGGTGGAGCGAGTTTTAAGACGTACGAGGACATCGATAACGCGCCGGAGGAGAAGGCGCGAGGGATCACCATCAACGCCTCTCACGTGGAGTACACCACCGCTAACAGACACTACAGTCACACGGACTGCCCCGGACACGCCGACTACATCAAGGTGAGCGCACAGACAGACAAAAACATGCAGCAGACTGCCATCAGATTTTATTTTCCTTATATTATAGTCATTATTAAAAAGTACATATTGATAATTGAATCAGTTTGCAGTGGTGATTTATTATATCACTGACGTCCTCCATATTTTATATATTTTAATTTATATTTTAATATTTTATTTTTTACAGTAAAGTGTAAAGCAGAAAAAATTACTAGGCGATTTTTACATTTGGACACAGCATTTAAAAAAGTTTGCAATAAATAAATACAAAATGTATTTCAGTTTTTGAAATGACGAAGTTTAGAGATTTGGAGAAAAATAGAGCTTTAGAATATGTTTTTTTAAAATCTTTTAGAGTGGGTAAAACTAATCCCTCCATGTCCTTCCTCGCTTCCCTCTTTTTTTCTCTCCTCTTCGCCCTCTCACTCACTCCTCTCTCTTTCCATCTTTTCTTTTTTCCTCCTCTGTCTATCTATCTCTTCTTTTCTCCCTCTCTCTCGTCTCCCTCGTTTATCTCTCTTCTTTTCTCCCTCTCATCCCCCTCGTTTCTCTAAATAGGACAATTTGTTTGCATTGTTTGCTCTATGTTTAGCATTAGAAAATGGATTTAAATGAGTTGAATGTTGATATTTCCTAAAACAATTATCAAGCTTGCCTTCAGTGTTTGGAAAATGAAAGTAAAAAAATGACTATTTATGGCTATCTAAGTGATCTGAGAAGGATTTGAAAGCCATTTTGTCAGTACTCTCAAATAATATTTATTCAAACATTTTACCAAATACTTTTTTAAGCAAACTCAACATTTGAGTAAAATCCAGTAAACATAACCACATTTCTATATTAAAGTATACTTGTTTATTTTACAGTGAACATTGTATTCGAGTAACTACGATAAATAAAGATTGGTTATTTTTGTTCTATTTATCTGATCTTGAGGGGTGATGAGGAACTCACGATGTTTAAAATGTATTTAATGCTTACAAACAGTTAAAAAAAAGCACTTAAAAACATTTATTATGTACTTTGCAGCACGAAGCAGAGTATTTGTGTCAGGATCATCCCTAAATAACTGATAAAGATATTCGTGGTTACCAAATAAAACACTCAAAATTAAGAAGTGAATAAAAATAGTGTTTGCAGCACTGTGTGTGTTTATTATACACAACGTAGAAGACTCTTAAAGTGTGAAGCGCTGCTGGCGCATCACTCTTCTGCTGATATATATATATATATATATATATATATATATATATATATATATATATATATATATACAAAAAAATTCCTAGAAAAGACATGCAATGATACGTACACTGAATCCAATCAAAGACGTAACACGAGTATTACATTTTGTACATGTGCAAACGATAAAATATTAAAGAACCAAAAAATATAAATAATGAAATAGAAAGAATAAAATAAATAGGCATCAGGGCAATACAGGTTGTACACAGATCAAAAAGTTAAGAGGCATAGATAAAGTCTTGATAGCTTTTATGTTCTTAGTTAATTAATTACTTTTGTATACTAAAGAAGCTCACCGAGAAAGATAGAAAAGAGAGGCTTTGAGGTAGAAAATGTAGATTTGTGTATGTGATTTAATGAGAAGTTTAATTACATAAAACATTTTACTCAGTCACACGCAGTAAAATCCTGAGAGTGAAATGAACTCTATCCAGAGTAGGACCAAATACACTCTAAATAGAGTGAAAGAATAACACTTAATCTGAGTTAAATCATCAACGAGGTTATCATCTAAACCATCGATTATTCACCGAAAACTTGTGCGCAGCGATAAACGTTTGTATTTCACTATAAAAACATCACAACTATTCCCCTCATCACATTGTAACGTAAAATAAAAGTTTAACTTAAACATTTTATGGTTCAGGTTGATGAGTTCAGAGTTAATTTAACTCTATTTAGAGTAGGACCAAATAGCCTCAGAGCAGTGTTAATTTTACACTCGAGATTTTACTGTGTGTGTGTATATATACATATATATATATATTTCTACCAAGAATAAAGCCTTTAAAGTTATATTCATAAGCTTCTTATAAAAGTGTATGTATTAACATAGAAACAATGCTTTATAAATTATTAATAAACTATTTGCTAATTCTCAATTCATTATCAGTAGCGTATAGTTATTATAAAGCGATGTAGAACTGTTTTCTAGGTTTTAAATAATACAAAGCGTAAAATGTTTGTAGTTATTATTTATGTGAAGATTAGATGTAACATTTACAAAGATGTTCTAAAACTTACACAAAAATATTCAAAAAATAAAAACTGTCGGCAGCACTTTATAATAACTATAAATATAATAACAAAAAAAAAACTAATAGCGATGCTTTCGATGATAGCTTCGTTGATGATTTAACTCAGTTTAAGTGTTACTGTTTCACTCTATTTAGAGCGTATTTGGTCCTACTCTGGATAGAGTTGATTTCACTCTCAGGATTTTACTGTGTGTGTGTGTGTGTGTGTGTGTGTGTGTGGTGTGTGTGTGTGCGTGTGTGTGTGTGTGTGTGCGTGTGTGTGTGTGTGTGTGTGTGTGTGTGTGTGTGCGTGTGTGTGTGTGTGTGTGTGTGTGGTGTGTGTGTGTGCGTGTGTGTGTGTGTGTGTGTGTGTGTGTGTATATATTTATTATAAATTAAACTTTTCTTTTTTTTGTATTTAAAAAAACAGTTGGTTATTATTTGTAAGTGATTCATGAGACCATTAAGAACATGGTAATAAATGATTATTAAACTACTTGAAAGCACAATCATCTATTTTATTATTCAGAGATATAGGAACTCAGAGTGATAAAAAATGCATTAATTAAACACAATCCTGCTGTATAACTCACAATTCATTCAGATACTTATAAAGCATTTCCTAGCTGCTAGTTAACTGTTTTTGTGAGCTCTTCTAAAGTGAGGACTGCGCTGCTTTTTTCCACCGGTTTAGAACAAAACTCAACCTTTAAATCTCGCATATTAATGCTTTATAAGATATAAATAGCCCTCGTTTCAGATGGGATTGAGAATGGACGCCGGGTCTGAAGGGTTAAAGCAGGGGTCGGCAACCCGTGGCTCTGGAGCCGCATGTGGCTCTTTAGCGCTGCCCTAGTGGCTCCCTGGAGCTTTTTCAAAAGTGAAAAAATAAAAGGAAAAAGGTAAATATGTTTTTTGTTTAATATGGTTTCTATAGGAGGACAAACATTCTTAACGTTTTCCAATGCTGTAAAAGAGTGTAGAATAAATATTTAATTTCAACATTTCTGTCAGCGACGATTTGCGTCATCACCCGCGACACACGTTTCTACCAGCAGGGGGCGGGATGCCAGGTAGGTGGCTGCTGTAAACAAACCAGCGACTGGTGGTGGGCCCTGGACCCCAAAGAGAAAAAGAGAAACATAACTGAGGAGAACTGAGGATTCAACGGTTCTTGGACCGAATCGTTTGCATTCATTGCCGATGCGGAAGGATTCTCTGAATGTTTGCTCTGTGTTGAGAAGTTGTCTAATAACAAGAGTAAAGTGGAAAGACATTTCCAGGGAAGGCATGCACGTATTTAGTAACAAAGTGGCTGTGAGTTTATATACTTCTTTTCAAAAGGCTGCTGTTTTATTTTTATAAATGTATGCTGCGTTTTTTCGCATTGTTTGTTGCCCAGTTAAGGGGCACGTTGTGCACGTTCCATTTTGATGTTGTTTTTGTGAATCCTCAAAATAAAAATGACATCAAAAATCTGATTTCTTTATTGCATTTCTCTAATTTGATCAAAGCAATGAAACATAATTCATTAATATTGTAATCGTACAACAGAGTAGTCACGTGGTGCGTCGTTCTCTACAGGATTCACTGCAGGGAAAATAAACATTTAATCATGAAGGCTCATTATGTATTCGTAGCAAACTTAGTCATTTTTATAGTAGGCTAATATAGATACATAAAGCATGTGTTGCCTTCATTATAAGGCTTATACAAGGCTTTTAATTTTTTGCGGCTCCAGACCTATTTGTTTTTAGTTTTTTTGGTCCAATATGGCTCTTTCAGCATTTTGGGTTGCCGACCCCTGGGTTAGACACTGAAGAATGAGGCAGTGATATTTAATTTGAGTATTTTTGCTTCTCACAGCAGCGCTACACCAAACATCGACGGTACGATTAGGATCTCTGATATAACACCTCTAAATATAACGTCTGTTCCTCTTTTCTTAGAGGAAGAGGGTCATCAGTGCTGTGAGGAGGCAGAGGTGAGGATCTGCAGCTCTCAAGTGGACGTCTTCGTTTCTGTGTCTGTGGATGAAGGTTTGGGGATAATCCAATCACACGCTCTAAATCACTTTTCATTTCTTCAGCAATAGGATAAATGTAAACAGCAAATACAATCTCAGATGCCAAAAACAGTTTGGCCCAGATTTCGCACAACAGACCCCGGCTGGTGTCTTTTGGCACAGCGGACCAATTCCAGAGTAAACGGGTGTCTTGTTTTCAAACCAGAATAGGGTCAGATCAGAACCAGATCTGGACCGGTCCATACCAGCTCTCACCTAGATCTGGACCGGTCCATACCAGCTCTCACCTAGATCTGGACCGGTCCATACCAGCTCTCACCTAGATCTGGACTGGTCCATACCAGCTCTCACCTAGATCTGGACCGGTCCCATACCAGCTCTCACCTAGATCTCGACCGGTCCCATACCAGCTCTCACCTAGATCTGGACCGGTCCATACCAGCTCTCACCTAGATCTGGACCGGTCCATACCAGCTCTCACCTAGATCTGGACCGGTCCATACCAGCTCTCACCTAGATCTGACCGGTCCATACCAGCTCTCACCTAGATCTGGGACCGGTCCATACCAAGCTCTCACCTAGATCTGGACCGGTCCATACCAGCTCTCACCTAGATCTGGACCGGTCCATACCAGCTCTCACCTAGATCTGGACTGGTCCATACCAGCTCTCACCTAGATCTGGACCGGTCCATACCAGCTCTCACCTAGATCTGGACCGGTCCATAACCAGCTCTCACCTAGATCTGGACCGGTCCATACCAGCTCTCACCTAGATCTGGACCGGTCCATACCAGCTCTCACCTAGATCTGGACCGGTCCATACCAGCTCTCACCTAGATCTGGACCGGTCCATACCAGCTCTCACCTAGATCTGGACCGGTCCATACCAGCTCTCACCTAGATCTGGACCGGTCCATACCAGCTCTCACCTAGATCTGGACCGGTCCATACCAGCTCTCACCTAGATCTGGACTGGTCCATACCAGCTCTCACCTAGATCTGGACTGGTCCATACCAGCTCTCACCTAGATCTGGACTGGTCCATACCAGCTCTCACCTAGATCTGGACTGGTCCATACCAGCTCTCACCTAGATCTGGACTGGTCCATACCAGCTCTCACCTAGATCTGGACTGGTCCATACCAGCTCTCACCTAGATCTGGACCGGTCCATACCAGCTCTCACCTAGATCTCGACTGGTCCATACCAGCTCTCTCCTAGATCTGGACTTGTCCATACCAGCTCTGTCCTAGATCTGGACTTGTCCATACCAGCTCTGTCCTAGATCTGAATTTGTTCCATACCAGTTCTGTCCTAGATCTGAATTTGTTTCATACCAGTTCTGTCCTAGATCTGGATTGGTCCATACCAGCTCTCACCTAAATCTGGACTTGTCCATACCAGCTCTGTCCTAGATCTGGACTTGTCCATACCAGCTCTCTCCTAGATCTGGACTGGTCCATACCAGCTCTCACCTAGATCTGGACTGGTCCATACCAGCTCTCTCCTAGATCTGGACTGGTCCATACCAGCTCTCACCTAGATCTGGACTTGTCCATACCAGCTCTCTCCTAGATCTGGACTTGTCCATACCAGCTCTCTCCTAGATCTGAATTTGTTCCATACCAGCTCTGTCCTAGATCTGAATTTGTTCCATACCAGTTCTGTCCTAGATCTGAATTTGTTCCATACCAGCTCTCTCCTAAATCTGGATTGGTTCCATACCAGTTCTGTCCTAAATCTCGATTGGTTCCATACCAGTTCTGTCCTAAATCTCGATTGGTTCCAAACCAGTTCTGTCCTAGATTTGGACTGGTCCATACCAGTTCTGTCCTAGATTTGGACTGGTCCATACCAGTTCTGTCCTAGATTTGGATTGGTTCCATACCAGTTCTGTCCTACATCTGGACTTGTTCCAAAACAGTTATGGGTCAGTTTTACATAAAATCTGGGTCAGTTTCACACCAGATCTGGCACAGTTCCGTATCAGATGTGGGCCAGTACTGGGCAATATCAGTAATGTCAAAATCTAAAAAAATTTTTTTTAATTAGTACAACAGAATACACAAGAATGTGACTTTTATGAGTTATACAAAACAGATTTTACCTTTTAAGAGCTTGTGGTGTTTTCCTAATCTGCTCCACAAATGCAGTAAAGTTGGATGCTGTAACAGTCACAGCTGGAGCTCATCAATTCGCAACTCGACACTTGCTTTTTAAATAAAGCTTTGGCACTAGTTTGGGCTAAGTTATTCCTGCGTGCCAATTCACAGAACACTAGTCTGTGATCTGTTTTGCTGCTTGATACAGATCTGACAGACACACGGATCAATAGTGGATCCAGAGGTGATTCTACTGCTTAGGGATGGGCCCTAACATAGAGCCTTGAGGGACTCCACATGCAGCGTATTCGGTTCCGTCTCTTCCTCGCTGCCTCATAAATTCTGCTCTATTATCCCCGTTAGTTGAGCTCAGCGAGGAACGTAGATATTACTCTTATGTTGGGATTTCCCGGCTGGTTTTCTTCAGATGGAGAGTCATACGAGAACATGGAAGGATGTGTGTTTGCTCAGACTCAGCTGGTTTCAAACACCAGTGAAGATGAAGGTGAATAAACAAAAAAACCTCACTCCTCGTCTCTCTTTTGTTGGCTCCTGGTGATTGGTTACACGTTTGTTTTGTTGTGTTTCAGACTCATATGAAGTGATGAACGAAGCTGCAGTGTCGAGTCAGAGAGAGATGGATGGAGGGATCAATGAAGAGATGGAGAACGATGAAGAAAGGACACCAGATTTGTTTTAAGTTCAAGATATGTGAGAAGCTGCAGAGATTCATCAAAACCAGACACGCATCAAGCCGAACTGAAATAAACAAATTTGTTCCAGTACAGTTCCTTCAACAGTCAGAGGACTTCCTTTTTTTGCTTTCTTAAATAAATAAATGATTATTTTCACATTTTGTTTTAGCAGACGCTTCTATCCAAAGTGACTTACAGTAGAGGAGAGACCACAAATAATATGTTATAACTCAAGGAGTTGATAATAGAGGTCATCTCCAAAAGCTTTAGGAGGAAACAAACATTGAAATAAAAAGTAAAATGCGTTACATTTGTTTGCAAAAGGTCACTTTTTAATATGGATACAAATTGTTTTTCTTAGCTTACCATGCAGACAAAAAATGATTTAAAAACAACACTTGGCTTCTTGAAGAGCATCGAAGGTTTTGTAAAATAGTTGAACGTGTTTTATTTAAACGTAATAATTGTCTGAGCTGAAATAAATCTCGTTTGTAAAAGAGGAGCTTTTTGTTCTGATCAGAGTTCCAGCAGGTAACACACAGATTCATCCGTTTCAATGCAATCCATCAGCGGTCTCAGTACTGAAGCTGTAACTGGTTTCAGGCACAAAATGATCACATTTGCCCAAAACATAGCCTTAAAGCTTACTGAAAACATCCCTCAAAACTCTCAAGACATTTCACTATTTTCAAGTGTTTTATAGAAGACGATTGTTTCAGGAAACGCAATGGACCATACAGATCGACCAATCACACCGGCCCAAATGTGTATTCGAGGGCCCAGGACCCGATGATGTTTGCTGTTATGCTATCTATTCCTGCATGATTGTTTCTTTTGCTTAAATTCCTCGTCTGGAGAAAGTCCAGCCAATCGCAGCTCACTGAGTGTGTGTTTTTTTGAAAAGTAATTAGACCTAAAACATTCATTACAACGCAAACACATAATGACTGCATGGGCCAAAAACGGCCCTCACAGGGGCCAAATACAGCCTTTCAGGGTATTTCACAAAACCCTGAGATTTTATGGAGGGCCTTTATCTTCACACCGTGTCCTCAATGCTGAAGCCGTATTGGTTTCAGGCACAAAACCACTCACAGCGAACAGATGCACCCACGACAGAGCCTTCAAGAATACTGAAAAAAATCACTCAAATCTCTCCAGAAGGTATTTTATTGTTTTTTTTTTTTTTCATATTGCTTTAGAGAAGATCTCAAAGAGAAGAGGGATAGATCTCAGTCAAAAGCAAGCTGTTTATGATTAAACTTAAATAACAAACTGTATTTTTCTTTTTGTGTTGAAGCCAGAGAACAGCGGACAAAAAGATTCCAGACGGCACGTAGCAATAGTTTATTTCTCTTTCGAGCAGTTATTAACTTCTTTATAAAAAAACAACAACAAAAAAAAAAACAAACAACAGCCAGATATTTCTGAAAGCTTTCAGGAACTCAGACTTCTTCTGGAGCAAACAAACAGATTTCGTTGTTCTGCAACAAACAGCATCATCTGTGGAGATCCAGACGACGGTCGAGGGACAGTTCAGTCTTAGAGAGTCTCTCTCTCTCTCTCTCTCTCTCTCTCTCTCTCAGCCCCAGGTGTATTTCTCATCTTTGTTGAAGGGGAGGATTTCGGTGACGAGCCCGGTGCCGATGGTCTGGTTCCCGTCTCTCAGAGGAA
>UELW01000043.1:72191-204795 GCA_900490495.1 Danionella dracula
AGAGCTTGGTTTTTGAGGTGGAGGCGTGCGCTCACCGGTGAGGACGCGCTGGTTTCAGAGGTGGAGGCGTGCGCTCACCGGTGAGGACGCGCTGGTTTCAGAGGTGGAGGCTTGCGCTCACCGGTGAGGACGCGCTGGTTTCAGAGGTGGAGGCGTGCGCTCACCGGTGAGGACGCGCTGGTTTTCAGAGGTGGAGGCGTGCGCTCACCGGTGAGGACGCGCTGGTTTCAGAGGTGGAGGCGTGCGCTCACCGGTGACGACGCGCTGGTTTCAGAGGTGGAGGCGTGCGCTCACCGGTGATGACGCGCTGGTTTGTTTCAGAGGTGGAGGCGTGCGCTCACCGGTGATGACGCGCTGGTTTGTTTCAGAGGTGGAGGCGTGCGCTCACCGGTGACGACGCGCTGGTTTCAGAGGTGGAGGCTTGCGCTCACCGGTGAGGATGCGCTGGTTTCAGAGGTGGAGGCGTGCGCTCACCGGTGATGACGCGCTGGTTTGTTTCAGAGGTGGAGGCGTGCGCTCACCGGTGATGACGCGCTGGTTTGTTTCAGAGGTGGAGGCGTGCACTCACGGTGTGATGACGGGGTTGTTTCAGAGGTGGAGGCTGCGTCACGGTGATGACGCGCTGGTTTGTTTCAGAGGTGGAGGCTTGCGCTCACCGGTGAGGACGCGCTGGTTTGTTTCAGAGGTGGAGGCATGCGCTCACCGGTGATGACGCGCTGGTTTGTTTCAGAGGTGGAGGCTTGCGCTCACCGGTGATGACGCGCTGGTTTGTTTCAGAGGTGGAGGCGTGCGCTCACCGGTGATGACGCGCTGGTTTGTTTCAGAGGTGGAGGCGTGCACTCACCGGTGATGACGCGCTGGTTTGTTTCAGAGGTGGAGGCATGCGCTCACCGGTGATGACGCGCTGGTTTGTTTCAGAGGTGGAGGCGTGCGCTCACCGGTGATGACGCGCTGGTTTGTTTCAGAGGTGGAGGCGTGCACTCACCGGTGATGACGCGCTGGTTTGTTTCAGAGGTGGAGGCATGCGCTCACCGGTGATGACGCGCTGGTTTGTTTCAGAGGTGGAGGCTTGCGCTCACCGGTGATGACGCGCTGGTTTGTTTCAGAGGTGGAGGCTTGCGCTCACCGGTGATGACGCGCTGGTTCAGAGGTGGAGGCTGCGCTCACCGGTGAGAGCGCTGGTTTAGAGGTGGAGGCTGGCTCACGTGAGGACGCGCTGGTTTCAGAGGTGGAGGCGTGCGCTCACCGGTGAGGACGCGCTGGTTTCAGAGGTGGAGGCGTGCGCTCACCGGTGAGGACGCGCTGGTTTCAGAGGTGGAGGCGTGCGCTCACCGGTGAGGACGCGCTGGTTTCAGAGGTGGAGGCGTGCGCTCACCGGTGAGGACGCGCTGGTTTCAGAGGTGGAGGCTTGCGCTCACCGGTGAGGACGCGCTGGTTTGTTTCAGAGGTGGAGGCGTGCACTCACCAGTGATGATGGATTTAAAGCTGCGGCTGTGTCCCAGAAATTCACACTCGTCTCCTTTCTTGATGACCCCTCGCTCCAGCGTTCCTGTGACCACCGTGCCACGACCTGCAGGGCCACAGGAAGGTGAGTCCTCCTTCGCTTATTAGTCTCCACTGAATACCACTAAGCCACAACACCTCTGAACTTAGTAAATGTTTCCTAAAATAAATGCTCAATCTGTGTCATTTATTCATTTTTAACTGCTCTATTTTTTTTTAACAAGAAAAATAAACAATTATAACGACTCTTTTTTTTTTACTGTTTTAAATGTCATTTTTGTTTCACTGCTCTGATTTTTCTTTTTAGGCCGAAAACAATAACTTTGGTTTTTATTGATTTATTTAGTCTTTTGAAGTACCAAAATTTAGAGAAGTAAAAAAATAATCACTCAGCTTTATTTCAATGTTGGTACTAAATTATAAAAAAAAATCTATTACTCAGCTTTATTTCAATTTACATTTTTGCTATAAACATTTCAAAAACAAACAAAACGAAATAAAAGGGAATTATTTTGTTAATACCAAAATTAAAAGTAAAAAAAGCTGAGTGATTACATTTTGCTGAAAAAAAATGTAAAAAAAAAATCAATCACTCAACTTTTTTTTTTTAACTTCTCACTTTTGGTATAACAAATACATAAATTATCAACCACTCAGCCTTTTTACATCTGAAATTTTTTATGATAAAACTATTTAAAAAAATGTCAATCACTCAGCATTTTTTGGTATTAACAAAATTATAAATATCACAATTTTTTATAAAATTATTTAAAAACAAAATGAAGTAAAAGCCAAGTGACTTTTTAAAAATTATTTTGTTTATACCAAAATTGTGAGGAGTAAAAAAAAAGATAACAAAATTATTAAAAGTTGCAATTATTACATTAATTATAAAAAAAATCCATCACTCCCGCTTTTATTTCACTTTATATTTTGCTATAAAATAATTAATCACTCAGCTTTTTTCATCTTCTCTACATTTTGGTATTCAAATTTACAAAACAATAAAAACTATTTTTTAAAGATCATAATAATAATATTAAAAAAAAATTAACCAGGTCTAAATTTGTACACACTTTTGGTAAATCAAAAAAAACAACATAAAAATCTATGCAAACGGCTCTCATCTTTCCCATCTCATCTCATCACATTAGGGTGTTTCCCAGCATGCACCTGGGATGGAGTAGACGGCCTCGACCGGCAGCAGGAAGGGCTTGCTCAGGTCTCGGCTCGGGAGAGGAATAGCTTCGTCGATCACCTCCAGCAGCTTCATGATGGAGCTCACGCCCAGCTCCGGCTGCTTGTTCTGAGGACACACAGCAGCATCAGCAGCGAAACCCCGGCTCCTAGAGACACCGGCGTGTAAGCGCTCACCTCGAGAGCACAGAGGGCCGAGCCGATCACCACCGGCGTGCTCTCCCCGTCGTACCCGAACTCTGTGAGCAGCTCCCGGATCTCCAGCTCCACCAGGTCCAGCATCTCCTTATCGTCCACCGCGTCCGCCTTGTTGATGTAGACCACCACGTGCTCCACGCCGATCTGCCGCGCCAGCAGGAGGTGCTCTCGCGTCTGCGGCATCTGGCCGTCCGTCGCTGCCACCACCAGGATGCAGCCGTCCATCTGAGACGTGCCTGTGATCATGTTCTGCAGCGAACACAGAGCAAAGCTAGCGGATCAGGAGCCTTTTATAAACTTTCTGTCAATGTATTTGGGGACATGGTTATAGCACCTCCTGTGGTTATTTACAGTATTGCATGTGTGCATCATACAACAGTTTTCACAACACAATGTCTAGGAAAAGGAGGGGATGATTTGAGGGAGAGGGGGATGAGAGGGAGAGAAAAGAAGAGAGAGATAACGAGGGAGACGAGAGGAGGAGAGAGGAGAGAAAAGAATAAAGAACGAGGAGACGAGGAGAGAGAGAGAGAGAAGGAGAAAAGAAGAGATAAACGAGGGAGATGAGAGTGAGAGAAAAGAAGAGAGATAAACGAGGGAGACGAGAGAGAGGGAGAAAAGAAGAGATAAACGAGGGAGAGAAGAGAGAGAGAGAGAGGGAGAAAAGAAGAGATAAACGAGGGAGATGAGAGAGAGAGAAAAGAAGAGAGATAAACGAGGGAGACGAGAGAGAGAGAGAGAGGGAGAAAAGAAGAGATAAATGAGGGAGATGAGAGTGAGAGAAAAGAAGAGAGATAAACGAGGGAGACAAGAGAGAAAAGAAGAGAGATAAACGAGGGAGACGAGAGAGAAAGAGAAAAGAAGAGAGATAAATGAGAGAGAGAGAAAAGAAGAGAGTAAAAGAGGAGAGAGAGAGAAGAGAGAAAAGGAGAGAGAAACGAGGGAGAGAGAGAGAGAGAGAGAGAGAAGAGAAGAAGAGATAAATGAGGGAGATGAGAGTGAGAGAAAAGAAGAGAGATAAAAGAGGGGAGAAAAGAGAGAAAGAGAGAGAGAAAAAGAGGGAGAAGAGGAGAAGAGAAAAGAAGAGAGATAAATGAGAGAGAGAGAAAAGAAGAGAGATAAACGAGGGAAACGAGAGAGAGAGAAAAGGAGAGATAAACAAGGGAGACGAGAGAGAGAGAGAGAGAGAGAGAGAGAAAAGGAGAGGAGAGATAAACGAGGGAGACGAGAGAGAGAGAGAGAGAGAGAGAGAGAGAGAGAAAAGGAGAGATAAACGAGGGAGAAGAGGAGAGAGAGAGAGAGAGAGAGAGAGAGAGAAAAGGAGAGATAAACGAGGGAGACGAGAGAGAGAGAGGGAGAAAAAAAGAGATAAACGAGGGAGACGAGAGAGGGGAGAAAAGAAGAGATAAACGAGGGAGATGAGAGTGAGAGAAAAGAAGAGAGATAAACGAGGGAGACGAGAGAGAAAGAAAAGAAGAGAGATAAACGAGGGAGACGAGAGAGAAAAGAAGAGAGATAAACGAGGGAGACGAGAGAGAAAAGGAGAGATAAACGAGGGAGACGAGAGGAGAGAGAGAGAGGGAGAGAAAAGAAGAGAGACAAACGAGGGAGACGAGAGAGAGAGAAAAGGAGATAAACAAGGGAGATGTGAGAGAGAGAAAGAGAAAAGAAGAGAGATTATGAAATTGTAGCTGAGAAGATCGATGAAAGCTCCTCTCTGTCACAATTTTAGATTAATTAAGATCATATTTGAGAAAGAACACACTCTCATACAGTCATCAATGGAAAACAAAAACTGAAGATAATTATTACACTTAGATTTTCTCCCGAAGTTTGCTTTGAATAAACAAGGCAGTTTTTTTAAGTAAACTGAACTAACTGATTTTACAGCGTATAATTTTCAACAGAATATTTGATGGTAAATAGTCTTAAATGGCTGATGTGGAACGTTAGGTAAACTCAACCAAACATATTTTTTAAGGGCTGTGATTTGTTTTTTACTCGACGTGAGCTGAACAAACACTCGTTAAGTAAAATAAACAGAACAACCGCTGCGTACACGTAACGTACTTATCTCATGTAAAAGCGATAATTTGTATTATTTATGTTTTGAGAGTGCATTTACTAAAACTAACAACAGCGCAAGCTCATTTTCTGCAGTGCGTAAGGTTCTAAATTCAAGTTTATTAAAGCATTTTTGTACATTTTCACAAAGCTTGACTAGCAAATGTACAGGATGAGAAATATTTTCATGAGCGCACTTATCTCTGAGAGCACACGAGCGCTCTGGCCACTCCGGGATCGATGGCTTTTGTAGATATAGATGAGGAGAAAGATCCCCATCCCGAAGGCTGATCCGGGAACAGTGTAGAGCCAATCAGGCCGAGATGCTTCAAACACACAACGCAAGCACAAGCTTGAGGTTCTGGAGGTGTAAACAGACATCATTTTGTTGAGCGAGTGGTTTTTGACAGCGTCTGCATCGCATCAGCATTTTTTATTAGTTTTCATACACTCTCAGAAAAAAAGGTATGAAACTGTACCTTTTAGGGTACCTGAAGGGTTCGATTTTGTTCCTATATTTAGACTTTTGTACCATTAAAGGCGCAGTTTTCTAACATTTAAGGTACAAAATTGTACTTTAGGGACCTATTGGGGATTATTTTAGGTCACTGTCTGAAAAAAGGTGCCACGCAGGAACAATTTTGTTGCTTGGGGTAAAAAAATCGGCCCTTTAATGGCACAGAAGTCTAAATATGGGCAGTTGTGGTCCGGTGGATCAGGAGATGGACTTGTGATCAGAAGGTCGCAGGTTCGATCCCCAGATCCACCGAGTTGAAGGTGGAGTGAGTGATGAAACACTTGCTCTCCATCTTCAACAAGCACAGCTGTGGAGCCCTCGAGCGAGCACCAGTTCCCCGACTGCTCCCCGGGCCCCGCAGCCATGGCCCCCACTGCTCCGGGTGAGTGCTCACGGTGTGTTTGTTCACTGCTGTGTGTGTGTGTATATACACTGGGATGGGTTACACACTCCAGGTATGGGTCACTCCACATCTGGCCGACTGCTCACTTTCATGGTTCACTTTCATATAGGAACAAATCGAAGCTTTCAGGCAGGGCCGTGCACAGGGCGGTGGCTCGGTGGCTAAAGCCACTGCCCCTCTGCCCTCATTGGCTGAGGTGCCCCTTTTAGCCCCCCCCCCAACACGTCCGTATCCCCGTCCCTGAATGTTCAGAGTAGTCCTCAGCATACTCTCGCGTGCGCGCTCTCTGGAAAGTGGTCTTCTAAAAGTGCCGACAACTTGTGCTAAATACAATGCTTCAAACAATTTGAATGTCTAATCAATTTTTGTTGTAGGCACACTTTGTAGACAAAAACAATCCTCAAAAAAAACAATGCCTTCACAAAAAAGACGACAGAGACAGAGAGAGAAAGAACGAAGGGAGTCTGCTAATGGTAGTTCATCACTGAAAACATGGATCCAAAGCTCCAGCAATGCAGCAAGTAAATCATCATATAGAACAATTAACTGTGTTTGTCTCACTTTTAAGTCTTATAATTAAGTAGGCCTATATTTTCCATTATAATCACTTAGGCCTAGCTGATACTAGTAATCTAGGCCACTGCACATCATTTTATTAAAACCATATCAATAGTAGGCCTATGAATAGTTGGGAAAAAATTGAATATTAATATTCATTCATTCATTCATTCATTCATGTCTGCTTTATTCCCTTTCGGGGTCGCCACAGAGGAATGAACCGCCAACTCTTCTGGAATATGTTTTACGCAGCAGATGCCCTTCCAGCAGCAACCCATCGCTGGGAAACATTCACACACACTCATTCTCACTCAAACACTGAACAATCGTTCTTATTCAATTCACTTATTCCGCATGTCTTTGGACTTGTGGAGGAAACCGGAGCACCCGGAGAAAACCCACGCGATCACGAGGAGAACATGAATATTAATATTCTAAAAGTTAATATAAATGTATGGTCCATCCATCCATCCATCTTCATGTCAGCTTTCTTCCCTTTAGGGATCGCCACAGCGGAATGAACCGCCAACTCACTGGCATATGTTTTACGCAGCGGATGCCCTTCCCTGCCGCAACCCATCGCTGGGAAACATTCACACACACATTCACACTTTAACACTATGGGCAATTGTTCTTATTCAATTCACTCGTACCGCATGTCTTTGTTCTTGTGGAGGAAACCGGAGCACCCGGAGAAAACCCACGCGATCACGAGGAGAACATGAGAACTCCACACAGAGATACCAACTGATCCAGCCGAGGCTCGAACCAGAGACCTTCTTGCTGTGAGACGACCGTGCTACCCACTGCGCCACCGTGACGCTATAAATGTATGGTGTATAATATTAAATCAAATGTGTAATACTTATTTTTTTCATTGAAGATGAGGAAGAAGCAGGATCAGAGAGTGAGGGAGAGACCACTGAGCATGAGCTAAATCAGACAGGTACAGGTAAGACTTTTCATTTTGGAAGGGATATGCTAGTGTAAAATATAGTGTATAAATATAGATAGAAATATAAAAATAATGAAAATATTGTAAATGGTTTTCTATTCATTCTAACATGAAACTTCCTCAGAGTCAACTCAGCAAAGTAAAGGAAATGGTCTTCGAACTGAGCCAGAGACAGAAAATGTTCAGATTGGGAAAGAAAGGCAATACAATGAGACAGAGAAGGAAGAGACAGAACAGGAAGATATGGAGAGTGAGACAGCCACAGACACAAGGGAGAAAGAGACAGAAAACATAGAGTTTTTGCTTCAGTTACAAAATCCATCCGATCCTGCCCATGTAAAGAAACACAATATAACATACAATGTGGCCTTTACTGAATTTACAAATTCAATAGGACCCTGTCGTCCATTTTTGCCATTCCCAACAAATGAACAAGGGCGTTCGTTTCAGGGACAGTGGTATGAAGAACACCCCTGGTTAGAGTATTCTCCTGAGAATGATGCAATGCACTGTTTCAGCTGCAGACTTTTCATGAATGATGAAAAGTATAAAAGCAGGACAGGTTGGAAATCAGTGGGGGGAACTCTGTGGAAGCAGGCTAAAGGAAAAATGAAGGAGCATAGCAGGACAGAATCACACATGCTAGGCATGATTCGGTGGAATGCTTTTAAAAGAAAGGCATTAGATACAGCTTTGGAAAAGGCTGACTTTGAAATGCAAGCAGCGAAAGAAAGAGAAAGGCAAAATAACAGAGAGATTATCTGGCGACTGATTGATATTATATTGTACTTGGCAAAACTAAGCTTCGCAATGTATGTGGACAAGAACGACTCTCTGATCTTCTGCTTCTGGCTTTTGAAAAGGACATCTCAATCATAAAAGATGAGGTTATCAAAATCTTTCAGGACATGGTACCAAATAGAAAGGTTTTACTGTAGAAAGGAACAGGTACATTTCAAAATGTAAAACAGTAAATAGTTTCTATTATTATCAGCAGTTTGTAATTGTGAATCACAAAAGATGAAAATATGTTATAAAGACATTCAGGACAATAAAGGTTTTGTTGTTAAAGGTACAGGTAAATATAAAAATGTAAAATAGTAAATAGTTCTGAAATTATTACAGAGTGTAATGTCTTCTCTTTTAATTGTATTTTTATAACAACTGAAAAATTTGTATTAGCAAGAATCCACCCCCTTAGTGCCCCTTTTTTTGGTCTGTGCACGGCCCAGAGGTTCAGGGTTCCACCCCAGTGACGGCCAGCGTGCCTTAAAACATACAGTTCATACCTTTTTTTCTGAGAGTTTATAAAAATGTAAATTATAATAATGCTACACTGTAAAAAGTGATTTTTCGACCTTGTAAATAATGGACACTATTTTTAAGCATGTTTTACAAATAAATACTATTTTGCGTTTTTTATTTTAAAACGGCATGTTTAATTCAGTACGCTACTGACAGCTACTTTGTCATTTATTGTTATTAAAATCTATTTGTAAATTTATATCCAATGTTCTAAGTAATAGTTACTTACCTTTTGCCATCTGATCAAATCACAGCAAAAATTGAACAATTCAAGTAAATTTACTCAATTCAGCGATAGCATTTATGCGCATGCGTCTTTGTCTCCGAGACGGTGGCGCACAAAGAGTGACGTCATAGAGGTGATTTGAGCACATTTAAAGCCAAATAACTCTGTTGTTAAGTTGTTTCCCGATCTATAATTAAGTGTTTTGTGCATAACTTCTGGGAGGTAAGAAGCTTTGGTAATTGGGGGGACACTATTTATGAGAGTTGTGTTGTGTTTGGTGTGACTGTCGCATTGCTAATACACGTATGTGTTTATGATTGTTTAGTGATTACAAGATCAATAAATTATTAAACAATTTCTGGCCTTAAGATTAATGTTCTGTGTGAGGTGGTTCTGCAAAGAAGAACGAATGCTCAATTATCTACAGCTCCAAATAAAGCCAAACTCTCGCTACAAAATGATATAAATATAATAAAGGAATTAAAAATAACGTTAATTTAAATTAACTTTTATTGTTGTGTAAAAGTATTTACTGTAAAGCATTACTTTGGTAAAATATATATATATACAAAGACTCAATACAGTTTACTGGAAGATTCCAACTAAACTTTACTTGAGATTGTGTGATTAAAGAGACAGTGTGGTTCGTTTTTATTTAGGAATTCTATTGAAATTTCTCAACTTTTTAAAGTGAAAAATGTTTCCTCACTTTTTTTGAGTAACTGGTGCTCCACATTTTTTTTACCTCGTCCCAAGAGAGATAAAAAAAAAAGCCAACTCCATTTCTATAAAAAAACATTTTTAACGACTCAAGGGGAATTGATTCGATTTCAATTCCATTTCCCAACTTTTCAATCCAATTCCTTTTCCTGTCGACTGCATTAAACTCCAATTCCATTCCAGGAGATAACATGGATTTCACAATTCGATCCTCTTACAATACACAGTTCTCCCTGGCTTTTCAACATATGCAACAAATATGATAACAATGGAAATAATCTGATTTGTTCAACAGCTGTGAGTCCGGAAACCCAAAGCCTGGAAACTTTAAAGCCTAAGTTTTCACACTTTCATCAGAAAAAGGACTCTGTTACCTGCTGCGGTGTCGCTGCTGCTGCTGCTGTTCATCGTGCCTGCAGAGAATGAGATGCTGAATTACTCACAAAGAGAGAGTGAGAGAAAGATGGTGGAAGAAAACAGATGGTGGAAGAAAACACAGAAAAACAAAGAGACAAAGGAGAAGTGAAAGAAGGCATACTCATAAACATCCATCCGTTTAACTGCTTTAAGACGATTGTTTTTCCTTCTTAAATGCTATAATTACAGCAATTCTCCAGTGTATCACTTTTATACCGGCATTAAGTTGCTTTGACGTTGAACGTTTGATCTTCGCAGATTTAGGCGTTTCTAGCCTGAAATGTTGTTTTTCGATAGCTTTTAAACAGAATGACTTAAAACATTTTTAAAACTGTTTTGTGTTGTTCTAAAAAAGCTGTGCCCCAAAAATTACTTATAGAAGAACAAGAAAAACTGTTTTACATAATTTGGTCTAAAAGCTATTGTGCTTTAAATGTGGTTCGTTAGCATTTTGAGAGCTTTTTATGATGAATAATGCATTTTTTGCCTATAATTTTCAGATTTTGGAGACAGTAATGACAAATACAACAGTTGTGTCCTGAAAATAACTTATAGAAGAACACAAAACAGTAGGTTTTAGTGTTTTAAGTGATTCTGTTTAAAAGCTATTGAGCGTCAAAGTGTGGTTTATAAGCATTTTGAGTGCTTTTTATGACGAATAATGCACTTTTTGCCTACGATTGATCAGATTTTGAAAAAATAATGACAAATACAACAGTTGTGTCCTGAAAAGGACTTATAGAACACAAAACAGTAGGTTTTAGTGTTTTAAGTGATTATTTTTAACAGCTATTGAGCTTCAAAATGTGCTTTTTATGTATTCTGAGTGCTTTTTATGATGAATAATGCATTTTTGCCTATAATTTTCAGATTTTGGAGACAATAATGACAAATACAACAGTTGTGTCCTGAAAATAACTTATAGAAGAACACAAAACAGTAGGTTTTATTGTTTTAACTGATTCTGTTTAAAAGCTATTGAGGAAAAAAAATTAACACGTATGTGACTTTTGAGATGGTCCCTAAATCTGCGAAAATAAAATGTCCAACGTGAAACCAACTTACTGCCAGTTAGGCAGCATGTGTAAAGCTAATATAAACACTAACGCACTTCTGGTTGAAGCATTCAGCACTTTTATTGTCTGACATTCTTTAACATTTTTTTTCATGCTAACATAAATAACATTTTAAAACATCACGAGTCCCTCTTTGCAATGGAACGTGAAGGAAAGGTTCTGTCTGGTTCTGGGCTCATAAGATCAGCACGCGCATGCGCATTGTGAGATCACCGGGTAGTGCGCGCGGATCCAGGCGCACCGTTTGCCTTTTTGGCAGTGCCACCGGAGCAAAGCGACGCTCACCGACTGAACCGGCTTACAGAACATCCCTTCCGGTAGCGAGCACGAGCGCCCGGTCGAGCACTGTCCTTCTTTGACGTATCGCGGCCAAAAACGCGCGCCTAGATCTTTCCAGGTGGCGCGCACCGGACACCGGGTGTACGTCCACAGCCACCGGCGCACCCTGCGCTCCGCTTTTCCCGCCAGCTTCACATCGGAGAAATCCAGCTGTTGAAATTCTCGGGGAATCGCTCCGGACAAGCCCTCTTCTCGCGAGACTTCAGACCCGTTTCCTCTCGCAGTCGCCGCGGGTGGAGTGATGGACGAGAACAACGGGTTAAACCCGCTGCCGAGCTTTCGCCGTAGAAACCGAGGAGCTAAATCCCGCTCTCCCGGTTCCAGCGCCGGGTCAGGGACTTCATAAAGGTCCGGTAATGGAAGATGATCGCTGGGTGAGGGGCGCATGCGCAGCTGGAGCTGAGCGTGCGCGAGATTAACGGTCAAGCAGAGCACAAGCGCGGGAAACGCCTTCATTTCCATTCAAAGTGAGGAAAAGTTCATTTAAAGTCCGATTAAGAAAAAAAAAAATCCGTTTAGCAGACAACTAATCGTGTCTTTGTTTCTTAAATAGCTGTGGTTAGTGTGAAAATGATGTTTTTTTGATAAAAAAGCATGCAAACGGCAGTGAAGCGATCGGTCTATTTCCCGCTCATTTGTCTGAGAGGAGTTAGCGCCATTTAGCTAATTAACAGCTAAGAGTTTTTCGAGAGATAGAGATTGTGCTGCTCTTGATAAATGAAGACAGTCTCCTTCTGAATGAAGCTTTAACTCGATTTTATTTAGAGCCCTAACACGTCACTAGCATCACCCCAGGGAACCATCTGTCACCCTGAATCCACCAAGTAACTATAAAAATCGAGTGAGCAGAAATATTCACTACTCAAGCAATTAAAACACTTGGAATAACTATTCCATCACACAAATTGACTTTCATTTTATGTTTTTTTTAACTCTCCTGTATTAAAAACGTTTTTTTGTTGTTACAAAGTTGCAGCTTACACAAAAGGTTTTATTCTGTGTTTAACAGTTTTATTTGACTTGATGCATTTTTCCATCTATTCACATATTTTGGAAAGTTATAGCAAGCTCTACTGTATTTTCATCTGCCTGCCGTTGCCCTCTACTATAATACTATATAATATAATATAATATAACTATATTATATAATATAATACTGAAAATCAGGAAAAAGTCCTGAATTTGATGAGTGACCCCACTGGCTAGTGTTCAAACTTTCTCTCCATTCTCATTACAATAAGACAATTTACAATAAGACAAAAATAAAAAAAAATTAATTGGAGTAACTCTCATCATGTGATCACATAAAAAAGAACATTTGCAGGTTATTTACATGCTAAGTCAATAAGAAGTTGTGACTTTGAATCTATGCGGACAGTAAATATTGTGGGTTCTTGTAGTGTTTTTCATGTTGAATACTTTCACATATTTTCAGATATTTGTTCTAGATTTTTGTAGCGGACAATTTTAGTGAACTGAGATTTTTTCGCTCACTGTATGCTTTTGTTGTGAACACGCCCTTATTTAGGTCTAATCGAGCTAAGGGTTAACAAGATGAAAGCATATTTTGTAAGATCAGAATAAAAATTAAGATTTTAACTACACAAGTGTGAAAACTTGAAATTACTCAAATTTCGAAAAAGTTTGAGGAAAAATAACAATGCCCTGCTATTAAAAGCGTCAACTTAAACTTAAAAGTGTTTATTGCATTAGAATTGTCTCCCATATATTTTCTTTTTTTTGTTTTCTCAAATCAAAATGTACAATATCTTCCAATCTGCCGCACAAATATTGTTTCTGGACAAACCAGAACTAATGCAAGTTATTTCAAAGCTTTGTGAGAGAACCCAATAATATTGTAATGTATGTAAAAAATATTGGAAGTAAATTTTCTATTTATTCTTTTTTCTTCTTACTGCTACGTGCCTTTAGAGTCTTGTTGTTATTGAGATCAGAAGCTTGAGTGGAGATTTTGGATATGTTTCTTACTAATATTTTCACACACCTCTGACATTAACTGCTATTCATTTTCATCACTATAAAAAAAATTGATCCTGTGACATCCTCGTCTTGAGTCACAATTTCTTCCGTTCTTTTATATTTCATTGAGTCAGTATATGATTTTCGATTACTTTTATTCAGTTTGCAACCACTTCTGATTCCTTCCAAATAATCGAATTTCCGTTTTGTATTTATATGGTGTACTACACTTTTAAAGCTAATAACTTAGCAATAACTTGATGTGAGTTGAGATAACAAGCCCACTTATCAGTCGCGGAACCTGTCACTCAAACACTTCCCAAAAAAATGGGAAGAAAATGTTCTAAATATTTTTTTTCTACTGTCTGCCAAGTGCCTTTAGAGTCTTCTTTCTCAATCTCAAATCTTTCTTTCCGCTTCTTGCTAAAACATTTTTACTCACTTCATTAACTACTATTCATTTTTCATCACTATAAAAAAAATTGATCCAGTGACATCCTCGTCTTGAGTCACAATTTCTTCAGTTCTTTTATATTTCATTGAGTCTTGATATGATTTTCGATGACCTTTATTCAGTTTGGAGCCACTTCTGATCCCTTCCAAATAATCGTTCCATCCATTCCTTTTGACTGCTGAATTTTGGATTTATATGGTGTACTACACTTTTAATGCTAATAACTTAGCATTTAATGGCATGTTTGGAAAGGGACACCATTTGTGTGCCGAAGTTACCCTGAAAAAACCAAATGGCTTGATGTGAATTGGGATAACAAACCCACTTCCAGGCTAATCAGTCACGGAACCTGTCACTCAAACACTTCCAAACATCACGCGTCTATAAAAAGTTGGAACGCAAAACGTCTACGTGACACCGATGGTGATATGCTAGCATCGAGCTGACACTTGCTCGCAGGTCAACTGAAAGAATGACGCATTTGATCACTTTAAATTAATCAATTAGCTCGGTGCTCCACCTCTGACCTATAACGAGCAGTGAGTTTGTGCCTTGAGGATCACCGCCTAAAAACATCCGCACACAATAGACGCGCAGCCAACCCACGCTTTAACGATAACACATCTAATCATCGGGTCAAGCCTGCCAGGGCTGCCTTCACCGAGCCCCTGCTTGATCTGAGAGACAGGACTAAACCAGACGCGAACACAAAGACACGCGCACAGGCCCAGAAACAATGCGCAGAAAGGTCATGTTTCCGCCGACTCGCTGACTTTTACGTGCTTTCATTGACTCGAGGTTAACTCCGTAACTCCTGTCAATGAAGGGAATGTGCTCAGATGTCATGGTGAGAACGAGAGGCTGGACGCGTGAGGATTACAGGATTCTTTTTTTTATTTATTTATTTTTTTTTTTTTTTTACACCTGTCCACTTCGAAGCAACCCTCTTTCCAGGGAAATGAAGATATGATATAGTGACAGTTCCTCTGGATAGAAGACCTTAATTTATTTTATTGATTATTTATTTATTTCACATTCATCACAATAATTACATTAATCAATCATATAAGCATACATCAGGACCGGATGGTGTTAATAGAAAAGCGGAAAGAGGAGAGAAGTTTTTGTGGAGGGAAGAGTCAGGATTGAGTTTTAAAAAAAATTATTAAAAAATAAGATTAGATACCTACCTTAGCACATCCAAGCAGTTTGTTAGAGGTTTTTTAACCCTTGAGTGGCCTTCGGGTCAAATCGACCCGTTTCTAATTTTTGCAAGAATAAAAATGTTACAAGTGTATATTTTTTTCTAGTAGGGACCGGTTGTAATAATTCAAGATATGTTCTCTATATTGTTTGAATTTGAGATAAGTCATATATGTTAATGTGTGATGGAGTAAAATGTTGATTTTTAATTGCTTTTAAAATGGGAATACCCCACAAAGGTTAAACACACTTTAACCCTTGTGTGGTGTTTCTATTGTTGCGCAGGCAGTGTTCGTCTCGTGGACCCATTGCCATTTGAGGATTTTAATTCACCCAATCAAGACACTTTATGTCAAAATACTTCAAATAAATTCACTTTAGCCAAGAAACAAGTGATACAAACAGCAAATATACTTTATTCATTGTTTTTTAACCTTAGTTCTTCTCACTTAGGGTTGAAACCGGGTTTTGGTGTTCTCATTATTGTTAGCTTCATTGTAGTCAGCTCAGAAAAAAAAGGAATAAAGGATTGTTCAAACATGCGTGAACTAATCTGAATGCTACTAAAAGCATGTTTTTGATGAGGGAACAACACCTCAAGATGCCCGGAATGTCAGAAGGGTCACGTTACCGTGACATGGCAGCTTTAAATTACATTTTAGAGGTGCAGTGTTATTCAGAGTCAGTGTTGGCACCAACAAAACAGCTCCTCGGTGAAATATAAGGATTCATTGGGATGCCAAAAACGTAGTTTTTGTTCTGCTGGTGTTCTTGTATAACTCCAAAAATGTGAATATTGAGGGAACATCTAATAATTTGGTTTGAAAAGTGAATTTGGTAGAGCAAAATAGTTTATTTCTTTCCATTTTAACGACTAAGGGTTAAAGATCCAACAAATTTGCAAATTACACAAAATGTTTATTTTAAATTTCTAAAAAATTAGATAAGGTGATACGCTATCTTATGTTTCTTTCACGAATATCTTCCAATTGCAATAACTTAACTCTGTAACTAAAGTTCTCTTCAAAGGTTGGATATCTCTGCCGAAACCCATGCGAGTCATGCTTAATCAATAAGCCTTAGTTACACGTGGAAGACGTTTCTCGTTAAAGGTGGCATATTATTCCCCCTTTTAAATCATTTACATTAAATATATGATTTTTAAGACCTTCTAAAGGCAGTATTTATCATAAACAATCTCTTTGAATCACCTCAAATGGTATTGCTCCTCAAAATGAGCCGCAAACTTCCTGTTCCTCCAACTGCCTCGCCTCCATGGTGGGTTGTGCTTGTTATATTCTTGCATTTCTGTAAAATATATTCATCTTTTGGAGCGCCCTTTACACTGCCGCGGTTCTACTACGGTCTGTCAGCACATGTGTTCTTCACTGACATGAGCTGCATTAGAGCTTCATCTGATTGGTCAGTGGGCGGTGCTATGGTCAATGGGTGTGGCTACAGTCATCGTGTCAATTTTGAGCTCCCAGAAAAAGAACATAGGATTAAACAAACATAAACCAATCTGAATATGACTTGAGACATGTTTTTGATGATTTCCCAGCGATGGGTTGCAGCTGGAAGGGCATCTGCTGCGTAAAACATATGCCAGAGAGTTGGCGGTTCATTCCGCTGTGGCGACCCCGAAAGGGAAGAAAGCCGACATGAAGATGAAGATGATGATGTTTTTGAAGTCCAGCTTACGAGATGCAGCACCTTTAACAAACAATGCAATAATCATTATATACATTTTTCAGTAACATAACTCATTCATACCAAAAGAAAAAAAACTGATACATGCATTTAAATACTCTTTAGCCAATAAAATTGGTTTGAATATTCGTAATATTCACCCTCGTAATTCATTTAATCCTGAAAATATCTGCAATGTTGTTAATAGATGCACTTTCTGCCATAATAACATTAAAGATCTCTCTACTTTAGTAGTTTTCTTCTCTTCTGAATGATTTGAACTCATTCTGTGACCGTTGTTTTGAGCTCTGATTGGATGAGAGTTGAGTGATGTCATCCCTGTTCAGTAAATGTTGTTTAAACTGTGTCAGAGAGGTTATATTGTGTTGTTAAAGTGCATTACTGTGTTGGTATGTGTGCTGATTCCAGCGGATAGAGATTGTGACAACTGTCTCATGGTCTTCTCCAATAAAGATATCGTTAATACTATCTCTCACTTCATGTCTTTCTTAAGACAACATATCACAATTCTCACTTTCCTTTGAAGTTATTTATTATTTAAAAAAATTTAAATACATCGCTGCAAAAAGTTATGAACTTTTTACTCTAACTGCATTATACGATTCTGAGCAAACTTTATAGAATTCTTGGCTGAAATTAATAATTTGATAAAGTCATTTACTTAATAGGAAAATATGAAGGGAACTTTCAAATCATGTGACTTGATTCCTCTCTCTTATTTTCCCCACGTGTAAGATTTACGATGCTTATTGTTAGAAAAAAACAGTGCTATTTAACGATTGTCATTAACATTAAATTATTCATGATCATTACTAATATAATATAATGATTCGTTTTTATTATTAAATTACAATTAATAGCAGAAAATGAAATAAAATCAACTTGAGAGAAAAGGTATAATATTTTAATCATTTTTAACAATAGCTATTAATTTATTTATTCATTTATTTTTATTGCTGATTCATCATGAGTACAACAATACAGACTTAGAAAAGTTAAACTAAATTTACATTAAATTAAATCCACATTTTATTTAAACAAAATCTTCATTAAGAGGAGATTATTATTGATCTGTAAAAGGCTTAAACCACAGGAAAAGAATAGCAAGTAGATTATGTTTTCACCAGTTTATGTTTTTTATTAACTCAAGCACAGATAGTTCTGTAGTTAGCTTGTTTATAATAGTTTTTTATTAACCCGTGAGTGGTGTCAGGGCCTCGGCTAATTTTTTTTAATAAAAAAACATCAGAACACATTTTTTCTGAGCCTCACTGCATCCTCTCTAACATCTCTATCACACGAGGTGCTCGCTCTACTGGACCCGGAGCACGTAAAAGAGAGAGAATGCTAGATCCTCTACCTTTATTCTGCCTTCCACACAAACACACATCACACATAAACATTACATTCTAGATTTTAGTATGAAATTCTATGATCGTGTGAATTAAAAGCCCAAAAAGATGGTGGAAAGATGTTTTTAATATTACATTGCTCTGTACTGGGGCAGAAAGATGGTGCACTGGTGGAGTTGGTCGTTCGGTTGGTGGTTCGATCCCGTTAGAGCCAATTTTCCGTTGTCTGCCTGGGCGAGCCCCTTCACTCACATTGCCCAGTATGGATGTGAGTGACTGGTAGAGTGTGTTTGGTGGATGTGAGTGACTGGTGAAGTGTGTTTGGTGGATGTGAGTGACTGGTGGAGTGTGTTTGATGGATGCGATTGACTGGTGGGGGGTGTTTGGTGGATGTGAGTGACTGGTGAAGTGTGTTTGATGGGTGTGATTGACTGGTGGGGGGTGTTTGGTGGATGTGATTGACTGGTGGGGGGTGTTTGATGGATGCGATTGACTGGTGAAGTGTGTTTGATGGATGTGAGTGACTGGTGGAGTGTGTTTGGTGGATGTGATTGACTGGTGGGGGGTGTTTGATGGATGCGATTGACTGGTGGGGGGGTGTTTGGTGGGTGTGATTGACTGGTAGAGTGTGTTTGGTGGATGTGAGTGACTGGTGGGGGGTGTTTGGTGGATGTGATTGACTGGTGGGGGGGGTGTTTGGTGGATGTGAGTGACTGGTGGGGGGTGTTTGATGGATGCGATTGACTGGTGGGGGGTGTTTGGTGGATGTGAGTGACTGGTGAAGTGTGTTTGGTGGATGTGAGTGACTGGTGGGGGGTGTTTGGTGGATGTGATTGACTGGTGGGGGGTGTTTGATGGATGCGATTGACTGGTGGGGGGGGTGTTTGGTGGATGTGAGTGACTGGTGAAGTGTGTTTGATGGATGTGATTGACTGGTGGGGGGTGTTTGGTGGATGTGATTGACTGGTGGGGGGGTGTTTGATGGATGCGATTGACTGGTGGGGGGGTGTTTGGTGGATGTGAGTGACTGGTGAAGTGTGTTTGGTGGATGTGAGTGACTGGTGGGGGGTGTTTGGTGGGATGTGATTGACTGGTGGGGGGTGTTTGATGGATGCGATTGACTGGTGGGGGGTGTTTGGTGGATGTGAGTGACTGGTGAAGTGTGTTTGATGGGTGTGATTGACTGGTGGGGGGGGTGTTTGGTGGATGTGATTGACTGGTGGGGGGTGTTTGATGGATGCGATTGACTGGTGGGGGGTGTTTGGTGGATGTGAGTGACTGGTGAAGTGTGTTTGGTTGATGTGAGTGACTGGTGGGGGGGTGTTTGGTGGATGTGAGTGACTGGTGGGGGGTGTTTGGTGGATGTGATTGACTGGTGGGGGGTGTTTGATGGATGCGATTGACTGGTGGGGGGTGTTTGGTGGATGTGAGTGACTGGTGAAGTGTGTTTGGTGGATGTGAGTGACTGGTGGGGGGGTGTTTGGTGGATGTGAGTGACTGGTGGGGGGTGTTTGGTGGATGCGATTGACTGGTGGGGGGTGTTTGATGGATGCGATTGACTGGTGGGGGGGTGTTTGGTGGATGTGAGTGACTGGTGAAGTGTGTTTGATGGGTGCGATTGACTGGTGGGGGGTGTTTGATGGATGCGATTGACTGGTGGGGGGGGGTGTTTGGTGGATGTGAGTGACTGGTGAAGTGTGTTTGGTGGATGTGAGTGACTGGTGGGGGGTGTTTGATGGATGCGATTGACTTGGTGGGGGGTATGTTTGATGATGGCGATTGACTGGTGGGGGGGGTGTTTGGTGGATGTGAGTGACTGGTGAAGTGTGTTTGGTGGATGTGAGTGACGGTGGGGGGTGTTGATGGAGTGCGATTGACTGGGTGGGGGGGTGTTTGGTGGAATTGTAGTGACTGGTGAAGTGTGTTTGGTGGATGTGAGTGACTGTTGGGGGGGGGTGTTTTGGTGGATGTGAGTGACTGGTGGGGGGTGTTTGGGTGATGTGGAGTGACTGGTGGGGGGTGTTTGGTGGATGTGAGTGACTGTTGGGGGGGTGTTTGGTGGATGTGAGTGACTGGTGGGAGTGTGTTGGTGGATGTGTGTGACTGGTGAAGTGTGTTTTGGTGGATGATGAGTGACTGGTGGGGGTGTGTTTGATGGATGTGAGTGACTGGTGGAGTGTGTTTGGTGGATGTGAGTGACTGGTGGGGTGTGTTTGATTGGATGTTGGAGTGACTGGTGGGGGGGGTGTTTGGTGGATGAGTGTGACTGGTGGAGTGTGTTGGTGGATGTGAGGACTGGGGGGGTCTGTGTTTGATGGATGTGAGTGACTGGTTGAGTGTGTTTGGTGGATGTGAGTGACTGGTGGAGTGTGTTTGGGGATGTGAGTGACTGGTAGGGTGTGTTTGGTTGGATGTGAGTGACTGGTGGCAGTGTGTGTTGGTGGATGTGAGTGACCTGGTGGAATGTGTTTGGTGGATGTGAGTGACTGGTGGGGTGTGTTGATGGATGGGAGTGACTGGTGGAGGTGTTTGGTGGATGGAGTGACTGGTGGAATGTGTTTGGTGGATGTGAGTGACTGGTGGAGTGTGTTTGGTGGATGTGAGTGACTGGTGGAATGTGTTTGGTGGATGTGAGTGACTGGTGGGGTGTGTTTGATGGATGTGAGTGACTGGTGGAGTGTGTTTGGTGGATGTGAGTGACTGGTGGGAATGTGTTTGGTGGATGTGAGTGACTGGTGGAATGTGTTTGGTGGATGAGTGTGACTGGTGGGGTGTGTTTGATGGATGTGAGTGACTGGTGGAGTGTGTTTGGTGGATGTGAGTGACTGGTGGGTGTGTGTTTGGTGGATGTGAGTGACTGGTGGGGTTGTTTGGTGGTGGTTAGGAGGCCGTAGGCTCAGAATGGCAGCCACATCCTGTCAAACTGCTCCAGAGCAGCTGAGGGCTACCGGGGTAGCTTATCACCACCAGAGAGTTCATGTAAACGGAGACTCATCGGACACAAAAGCAGTTCCTCAAGGATCCGTTTTGGGATCCATCCTATTCTCAATATACATGCTGCCTCTTGGCAAAATTATTAGAAGACGTGGGGTTAGTTTCCATTGCTCTGCAGACGACACCCAGCTCTATATATCAGCAAAACCTAACAACCCTTTAAAGTTAAATAAGATCTCAGAATGTGTCGCTGATATCAATGATTGGATGAATGAAAATTTCCTAATGCTAAATCCTGATAAAACAGAAATATTACTTATTGGCTCTAAAAAGCAATTACAGAATCTCTCTGTTTTAAATATGGAACTGGGGGGGACACTCTGTTAATTTTTCCACTACAGTTAAAAAAAATCTTGGTGTTATTATAGATAGTGAACTGACGTTTAAGAATCATATCTCTTATGTCACTAAGACCGCCTTCTTTCACCTCAGGAATATTGCTAAAGTGCGGAACATGCTGTCTATCGTAGATGCAGAAAAACTAGTGCATGCTTTCATGAGCTCCAGAATGGATTATTGTAACGCTCTGTTAGCTGCTGCTCTACAAAAATCACAGTTAGTTCAGAACGCAGCAGCTAGAGTTCTCACAAGAACAAAGAAATATGATCACATTACACCAGTTCTGCGCTCTCTTCAGTGGCTTCCTGTACAATATCGCATCGACTATAAGATACTGCTCCTTGCCTTTAAGGCTCTGAACGTCTCGGCTCTGCTCGACCTGAGCAGTCTCCTCTCACGATATATTCAGCTCTCTCTCTTCGATCACAAGAAGCAGCTCTATTGATTATTCTGAAGATCAGTAACTCCACCAGAGGAGGAAGAGCGTTCTCATATAGAGCCCCGAAGCTCTGGAACAAACTCCCGGATGTTGTCTGGAGCTCAGCTACGCTCACAGAGTTCAGAACTAAATTATAAACACATCTGTTTAATCTAGCATTCGAGGAAAATTATCTCTTGGTATTTGTCTAAACAGAATCTGGTGTCTGAGCGCTATATACAATACAAACTGTAGAAAAAAACAATGTGGTTCAATGTTCCTCTCTAAGCTCTCCTCATCATTTATCTCTCCTCCTGCAGCTGATGATGATCACCTGTTTGTTGTCTGTTACAGTTTTTTTAACCATTGTTTTTCGTTTGTTAGTTTCTATTTTGTCTTTGTTTGTTTTGTTTTTTCAGGTCCTGTCCAGCGAACCGTTCATCGATGGCTCTTGAGTTTGTATGTTCTTTATGCTGGGGAGGTGATTAGCACCTGCCTCAGTCAGCGAGGCTCCCAGGGGCCTCACAGAGGAACTCCTATCTACTCTACCTGATCCTCACGAGGACTTTGTGAAGCTGCTTTGAAAGCATTTGCTAAAGAAGCGCTATATAAAAACTGATTGATTGAGTAAATAATGCTCTGATCACTATAAACCGTTCGAGTGTCTAGAAAAGCGCCATATAAATTGAAGACTTTATTATTAGTATTAAAATGCAATGGGTCCAGCAGACTGACTGCCAAATTAACAATAATGAGAACACACCTGGTTTAAATTCTAAATGTGAAGAAATAAGGTTAAAAACAATTTAATAAGTTTACTTGCTGTTTAAATTACTTGTTTCCTGGCTAAAGTACATAACGTTTAAGTGTTTTCACATAACATTTCTTGATTGTTATTAAAAATAAAACAGCAAACACTGCCTGAGCAATAAAATCAACTCCACACGAGAGTTAAAAAAGAGTGAAGTTTGGTCACGTTTTAGACGCGTGCACTTTGACCACGCCCCCTGATCAGCTGACGAGGCGCGTGACCTGACTCGGGGCTACGGCTGCTTCCTCCGGTGCTCGGTGAACGAACGGTAAGCGAGCGCCCAGCTTCAGCCGGTAAACGAACCCGTGTGTGTCGTGTTCCGGGAGGCGACAGAGCAGCGGTTTGTTCCGGTTTGTTTGTTTATTTGTTTGTTTACACTCTTTCTCCGAGACTCTTGCTCCAGAAGCCCTGCACAACAACATAGTGTACATTCTTTTAAGATGCGAAAATATACGAATGTGAAACTGAGATTCGTAACAAAGTGTTCATAAATAGCTTAAGGCTTTTTATTCCAGCACCATTTCTATGGAGCTCGAGATCTGCCAAAACAATCTAAATTTGAATTGTGTTGATTTTGTTATTGATAATTGTAATGTAATAAACCTGAATATTAAATACCATTAAAAAGTGAATTTTTGTTCTTTTAATTTTAACTTTTCAATTTTAATTTTGTAACTTGAATATCGAACTTCTGAAATTTAAAAACACTGAAGGCATAATCATTTATATATGTATTATCAAACTTCTGAATATTTTAATGACATATACTATCTAGTTTTATTACATTACAATTATAAATAATTCAAATCAACACAATTCAGATTGTTTTGGATCTCTAGCTCCGTACATTTCAGGCTCCTCTTGTCATAAAATCATAAAAAGAGATAAAAAAAAAGTGTCCTAAAGGGCATTTCTGCTAGATCTGAGCGTGATACGGTGTCCCGGGAGGCTCATTTCTCTTGCACTTTCGTCTGTAAATGTGTGTTTAGGATGCTGTGAGAATGTTATATTTTTTAGCAAATGAAAAAGTGGATTTAATTATAATTTTAGTAATTTGAGTCGGCCACGCTGTTTTAAATTACACTTCTCACGTTTGGTTTCACCGCTGATGAAAGTTTGAGTGAATGTTCAAAAGCAGATTTGGGGACGCTCCAAAAACTTCCAGCAAAAAATATAACTGCTCTTTTTGCAGGATTATTATCATTTTCACAACATGGATGTAAAGGGGCGGCAAACAGGTTTTTGTTTCTTTTTAATGTTCAATTTTACGATCGATGCAAGTTTTTCTTTTCACACAGATCATAAAATTGGATTAAAACACGTTATAGCGATGTGTCTGCAACTTATTGTCCACTTTGGAATTATAAGGTTCTGACAATTTGGGTCAAAATTGAGTTACTCATCACTCACTCCACCTTCAACTCGGTGGATCTGGGGATCGAACCCGGGACCTTCAGATCACAAGTCCATCTCCTGATCCGACGGACCACAACTGCTCCTTTTAGATATTGTTTACTTTATGTGATGTGTTTTGTAACTTTTATTTAAATAACAGAAACTTTTATTTCAATAACAAAAGGATTCTATCTGCGAACTCAAACTGGAAATGATAAGGTTATATCTGATGAGCCAATCAGCAGATTGAATGCTCTCAAGAGGGCCAATGGCGTCAATCTTCTTTGCTCTGTTCCCGACTACGCTGCTATAGGGCACGATGGGGTTTTGTTTTACACCGAACAATCTAGACAGAACCAAGAGGGACAACCTCCTGCGTTCCCTCTCGATGCGTAACAGGAAGTGACTGACCTGCAGTTCCCCGAGCGGCCACTTGAGGCTGACTCCAGAAGTGAGCAGGTTCTCATTCACTCCAATGTTAAAATTGAGCAGCTTTGGGGCTGAAAAAACATGTTGCCACCCCTGACTACGTTAGGTTTGTTGATTCAGATCGCTTGTTTTGATCTTCATGAACACTCTGAGCGGGATAATTATTTTAAAATTAGTTTGTTTAAGATATATGAAATTTAAACCTTCAGCCAATCAAACGCCTTCACTATGACCATGTCCCGCCTCTGAGGACGAAGTTTCGAGTACTGGCTCCGCCCATTTTGAGCTTCATTGACTTTGCCAGAAACCTATGGGTGACATCACGAACAATACGTCCGTTTTACATACAGTCAACGAGTAGAGCACGTCCAGTCTTCATGAACACTCTGAGGGGTGAATTATTTTTAAATCTATGTGTACAAGATTAAAATTTAAACCTTTAGCCAATCAGATGTCATCTCTGGATGCATTTTTGCTTACTGGCTCCGCCTGCTCTGAGACTTGTTTAACTTTTCCACAAACCGATTTCAATATTGAATGTTTTCAAAATTCTTGCTGTGAAAATCCTGGCTTATTAGTAGGGATGTCCCGATCAGGCTTTTTGCCCTCGAGTTCGAGTCATTTGATTTAAAGATCTGTCCTGATCCGATACTTTTCTAATACATAAAGAAAGACTGAATAACACCGAAGGAACGGAAGAGATTTATGTGGTTTACTTAAGTCACCTTTTTTTAAATATTCAACAACTCTCAAGGAACACACTTTATTGTCGTATTTAGCTGTAATTTTTTACTGCGTTAATTCTTCTTGTGTAGATGTTTCAGAGATGTTATTTTGTGGATATCAATTATTGCAGCATATCTCTCTGCAGACGTCAATGGATGTTTGAGCAGGAGAGGCTTGTTTGATTGGCTACCGTGATGTCAAACGTGCATTTTTATAGAAATCGCTGCCACAAAATATGTGCACTAATAATTCTCCCTTGAAGTGTTGTTTTAGTGTATTCCTGACACTCGTATATTGTTAAAGTATAGTGTTATTCCTTAGTGGGCTTTGTCATAATACAGTATTTAAGTGTGAGGAATCTTGAGTGTTGTGTGTGAGTGTGTGAAATTGGCAAAATGCGTAAGATTCCCTGTAATTAAGTAATTCAGGACAATTATAGCAAAATGATAATGCGGGAGAACAACGGGGCAAAATGTCATACATTCCTGGCAAAAACGTGACTCTTGGCTGGTAGGTTCTGGTATCTGCGAAATCCTGGAGATGTAACGTTAGAACCGCACGGCGGGGAACAAAACCGGAGTCAGTCCATAGTGAGGGAAGGCTCAGTAGAGACGGGTCGGATGAACAATTGGATGCCTTTGACAAACAAAGCGTCCTAAAAATAGCGGCTAGGGCTTTTTCTGTAAAACAGTGAGGAGACAGAATTCCAAATCAGGGTTAGATTTGTCACCAGACAGTCAATGGCTGTCGTGGAGCATTTTTTCTCTCCTCTTCCTCCCCACACTCTCCTGCAGCGCGATCTTTGCATTAGCCAATAGTGTTTCTGCAACAGTGATGATGTGATTCACAATTTTGCATAGATGTTTTAAGAATAAACCAATTATCCATCCATTTTCTTGTTGGCTTTCTTCCCTTTCGGGGTCTCCACAGAGGAATGAACCGCCAACTCTTCTGGAATATGTTTTATGCGGCGGATGCCCTTCCAGCAGCAACCCATCGCTGGGAAACATCCACACACTCATTCTCACTCAAACACTGAACAATCGTTTTTATCCAATTCATTTACATTACATTTACATTTATGCATTTGGCAGACGCTTTTGTCCAAAGCGACTTACATTAGGGGAGAGACAATATGCAATTTGTTACACCGTCAAAGTCTATCTCAACTTCTCACAATAGAAATTGTATCAACAGATCAAAAAACCAAAGCAGTAGGGGAAGAAGATAAAGACAGAGGAGGGAAAAAGAAGGTAGTAGTTTTTTTTAATTTTTAAAAATTTTTTTATAGTAGGTGTTCTCTGAAGAGAAGAGTTTTCAGTTGCGACAATTCACTCGTATTGAATGTCTTTGTTCTTGTGGAGGAAACCGGAGCACCCGGAGTAAACCCACGCGATCACGAGGAGAACATGAGAACTCCACACAGAGATGCCAACTGACCCAGCTGAGGCTCGAACCAGAGACCTTCTTGCTGTGAGACGATCGTGCTACCCGCTGCGTCAGCGTGACGCCCCTGAAACAATTATATACAAATACATTTATATACAAGATTATAAAATAAAAAAAGTTAAAACCGAGGTCCTGATCGGGTAGGCAACTTCCGATTGGATCGAGTCTGAGATCATGTGATCAAGCACGATTTCGGATCACGTGATTGGATCGGGACATCCATACATATCACAAGCGCTTCCTTTCCTCTAATAGTTTCTGATTTGATTTCACTTTCGGCAATCTGTTCTATTTCAAAGGTTTTTCTTGGTCAGACCGATTAACACAGGCCCAAACATGACAGTAATTTATCAATTTCTCACTGATAAGTGGTGAGTCCCATTCTGTTCAATCGTATTAAAAAAAATTGTGATTTTTACATGACAAACAAATCACAGATTTTTCATAAATCACGTTTTTTAGGAAGTAGCATCTGTAAACTCCATATTGCTCCTTTTCTTTCTCTTACTTTTCTTTCTCTTACTTTTCTCTCTCTCTTACTTTCCCTTTCTTTTCTCTCTCTTACTTTTACTTCCTCTTTCTTTTCTCTCTCTTACTTTTACTTTCTCTTTCTTTTCTTTCTTTTCCTTTTCTTTCTCTTACCTTTCTTTATTTTTCTTTCTCTTTTTTTCTCTCTCTTTTCTTTTCTTTCTCTTATTTTTCTTTTTTCTTGGTTTGATGACGTGTCAGGAAAACACTCCGTTTGTTAAAGAATACTTTATTGTGTGCTTTGTGTTGTGCATGTCGTTGTAATCAGAAAACGTGTGCTTTTTGTTCTCTTCACAGAGCAGTTTTTAATCGCAGGGGTGGGATTTCGCAAGGCATGCCGTCCAATAAGAGTGTCTCAGACTCCCCCATCACACAGTTTGTGAACTGCAGGATCTTGAAGAGCCACAAACTGCAACGGTGAAACATTAAGCACATTCAACTCAAAATTCAATCCTGTAGCAGCCATTTTAAAGCTGTCACCAGGTGGGGCAGTATAGAGCAGTGTATTATTTAACAGGTGTCCCAATCGCTTTGTTTGGTGTGGCTTAGTGGTGGGAACATCTGCAGTTTTTTACCACACAAACACACTTACATTCACAGACCCAAAATGTTGAAAGAGCCATATTGGACAAAAAAATAAAAATGTCTGGAGCCGCAAAAAATTAAAAGCCATATATAAGCCTTATAATGAAGGCAACACATGCTGTATGTGTCTATTATTAGCCTACTATAAAAATGACTAAGTTGGCTACAAATACATAATGAGCTTCACGATTAAATGTTTATTTTTCTGTAGAGAACGACGCAGCACGTGACTCCTCTGTTGTACAAGTTTAACTTCATTACAATATTAATGTATTATGTTTCATTGCTTTGACGAAATTAAAGACATGCAATAAAGATGTCAGATTAATAATGTCATTTTTATTTTGAGGATTCCAAACAACATCAGATTGGAACGTGAGTAACGCGCCCCTTTATCTGAGCAACAAACAGAGTAATAAAACCATGATTCGCTCTAAGAAGCGTTGAATCCTCTGTTCTCTCAGTTCTGTTTCTCTTTGGGGTCCAGGGCCCTTCACACAGCCGTCGCTGTGTCTACGGTGTGTTGTAATAAACCTGGAAACTTTCCATTACGCGGGGGTTACAGACACACACCGCTGTTTTATAATCTTTGAGGGCTGTATTGAACAACTCTTGATGTTCGAACACCAGTAACACGAGCTTCTGGATGTTTATCTTCTCCTCGTTGGTGGTCTCTTCCTCTGCTGTTCATCTCGTAGTTCTTCTGTGTTATTTTCTGTCGTGAGATTAAAGTGAGAGTGAGTATCGAGCGCCATCTAGTGGCTCTTTCATGTTCCATTCATGTCATTAAAACAGCAGCTCTCATTGGTCGTTCTCTTGCGAAAACCCGATCCGTTATGTCAGAGCTGAACTCTTGTTGGTGCGCACCAATCGCTCGGACTCTCGTAACTTCGCACCGTGTATTCAGAAATGTGTGAAGCGGCCTTTAGACTCCTCCAAATATATTCAAACATGTATATTTTCTATGACATCTTTAATGTTGTTGTTTGTGTATTTTTTGTGCAGGGAGGACCTGTGGGTTCGCGAGGGCAAGATTCTGAACCCGGAGAAGCTGTTCTTCGACGAGCAGGGCTTCGCAGATCACAAAGTTGACTGCGAGAATAAAATTATCGCGCCTGGATTCATAGACGTGCAGATAAACGGTGAGACTACATCTTCTTAAACATGCACGGAACTCTTTACACTCACATTTGATGTGTTTAAACAAAGTTTGTCTAGAAATAACGTTGTCAAAGGACATCAAAATAGCTTATTTGACGCGAACATTTGTAAACGGTTGTCATCTTCAAAATACTCATTTATATGAGAATAAGCCAGAACGTATCAGACCATTCTGCGCCTGTATCAAACCTCGTTTGGAAGAATTAAATGTTAAGCTGCACTCTCGAAGTCAAATACATCGTAAAACTGGACAATAATGAATCCTCGCAGAAAGATGGAGAAGACCAAATGCTTCACAAACAGAGAAGAACACCGGGACAAAAGAAGTCGTTTCTCTTCTCAAATGTCTATCTTTACAAACAGAGCTGCAGCTATCATAACAGGCCTTCACCAACATAACACTTATTTAATTTAATTAATATAGATAGTAATGTTTCCTATAAGATTGAGTTTTTGTATAGGCGTGTGTGTATTTTGGGAACTTCTCGGATGTCTCGCTCGATCTCTCTCTCTCTCTCTCTCACCTCTCCTCTCTCTCTCTCTCCTCTCACTTCTCTCTCTCTCTCTCTTCTCTCTCTGTCTCTCTCTCACTCTCTCTCCCCCTCTCTCTCTCCACCACCAATGCGAGATGCCGTTCGCCCAGGTCGAGGGAAATACAGATGTAGTGTCGCTCCTATCTGTTTGATGGCTTCAGGAGCTATGGGTTGTCTCTACAGAGCTATTGGCCCTACGACGCTTGCTTTTTACCACAGAAGAAGAAAGTGTTTGCAATATATTTTGCTGTGTTCATGCATCCAGTTCATGAACCAGGATCCAGATCCAGTTCAAGCAGTTCCTCGAGCACTTCTTCTTCTATGCCAGTGCTTCTCTTCTTCTCCTTCTTCTACGCTACTGCGTCTGGAAAGATCATGGAGGTGAACCTCCAAGTGGTACATTTATTTAACATCATCACCCCCTCACTAGCACAAAAGATCCCGTTTCATTGGTTGAGCTACTATACACATTGAAGGCATTATTATTATTATTCATTATTACTACAGCTAACTAACGTTAGCCCCACCCCCTTCTCTGATAGGTGGATATGGCATCGACTTCTCGCAGGCCAGCGGTGATATCAGAGGGGGCGTGGCTGTGGTGGCCAGAAAGATCCTAGAGCACGGCGTCACTTCTTTCTGCCCGACGCTCGTCACATCTCCACCACACATCTACCACAAGGTACAGTCCTGCACCAATCACTGGCCTTCACGACTGCCTCAGCCACGCCCACAAACAAGTATCAAACAGCAGTGATGGGAGGTTCGGATCATTTTATCGACTCTGAGTCCCGTTCAGCAAAATGAGCAAACCTTTTTTTGAGTCATTTCATTCATTTTAGTAAAATACCAATAAAATGTTGTGTGTTTCTTCCCGATAGTGATGTGTCGTTCATGAATGATTCTTTCTTTTGAACGATTCGTTCTTTTGTATGACTCTTTAATGTGACTCCGTAGGAACGAATCATGTCTGAGAGGGATTGGTTCAGTGGCGCATGCGCAACATTCTTCTGGTTTTCCGAGCATAACTCGCTCATCATTAACGACAAGAGAAAAGAAAGGAGCGGAGTACTCGGGGAAAGAACAATTTTCCGGCTCAAATTGCATTTGGTTAACATTAGAGAGGGTCACGTGACAGAGGAACTAAAGGACCCTGAGGAGTCGGGAAAGAACAAATCTTGTGTGTTTCCGGCTCATATTGTGTTGTTAATATTAGAGAGCGTCACGTGACAGAAGGCCCCGGGGCCGGACTGAACTCGTTACCATCAGAGAGAAGAACTGTGAGGAACGAATGAGACTTTAACCTAAAGACAGATCAGAGATGAGCTGAATCAGACTAAAAGACCCAGGTAGGCTTCATTAAAATGTGTTTTTTGTCTTCTAGCATTCTAGTTTGGTCTTACTTGTAGAGTGATTTGAGTTTGTGTAGATACTAAATGTGTTCGGAAAGAAACACACAACATTTTATTGGTATTTTGCTAAAATGAACGAAATGACTCGAAAAAAGATTCGTTCATTTTGCTGAACGGGACTCAAAGATCCGAGTCGGGGAAATTATCCGAACTTCCCGTCACTACTTCCCGAACACATTTAGCATCTACACAAACTTGAATCACACTACAAATAAGACAAAACTATAATGGTAGAAGACAAAATATATTCTCTAATATTAACCAACACAATATGAGCCGGAACCCTAAAACATTCGTTCTTTCCCCGAGTCCTCCGCTCCTTTAGTTCTTCTGTCACGTGACGCTCTCTAATATTAACCAAACGCAGTTTGAGCCAGAAACAGAAAAGAAGGAAAGGACCCGGAGGACTTGCACAAAGAGAACTAATCTTTTAGGTTTCCGGCTCGTGAGCGCTCCCTATTGATAACCAACGCATAATGAGCCGGAAACAGAAAAGATTAGTTCTTTTTTTCGAGTCCTCCGGCTCCTTTAGTTCTCTGATCATTAATGATGAGCGCGTTACGCTCGTAAAACCAGAAGAATGTTGCGCATGCGCCACTGAACCAATCTCTCTCCGACACGATTCCTTCCTACGGAGTCACATTAAAGAGTCGTTCAAAAGGAACGGAATCGTTCATGAACCACACATCACTATCGAACAGGACTGTGGGGTGATAGCCAGATCCTGTTAATGATTTGAGTATTTAGTGTCGCTGTCCTCATCTCCACAGGTGATTCCTGAGCTCAAGGTTCAAGACGGGGGGCCTGGGGGCGCAGGAGTTTTGGGTAAGCTTTTTTTTGTTTTTTTTGTTCTTACCTACAAGCAGAAAAGCGGGAATGGCAGATGTTTTACATGTTAGATCATTGAGAACATGTGATCGTGCTGCAAAGGCAGAAGTGCAGCACAGCTGGTCCTGCATCTAGCTGCAGGCTTTCTTGAGGTGCCTGAGAATGCTGAAATAGAAAAATTAGAACATTTAGCAGACGTCTGCTTCCTCCAACCAATCAGCTTGCTCTAGACTAGTGATGCATTGTTCGAAGGGAGGTCTCAAAAACACTAACGCAGAAACTTTCCGGTGTATTTAAACCTGCTGCTGTTTCTCAGCACACAAGCCTTTTATAGACTCAAGACTCAAATGAATCTCGTTCTGAGGAGAGTCGGTGAAGAAGAGGAGAATCTCCTGAGTTTTCTACTCACACTGGGAATGTAATGACACACTATTAACTTTAGCCGCTAAGCTAGCACTGATGTTAATCTGCTTTATTGTACCCTTTTGCATGGTCAGTAATAGTCCTTCATGAAAAGTCGACCCACTTTTGTGCCCAAATTTAAACTCTTTAATTTGGCTATGAAACATTTTGTGCATGCATTCTTAGGAAACAGTGGAAAGATTTCATCCTACCTATTATTTTGTCCTACTTTTGCGTACAGTGCCAGCATAAAAGCACATAAAGACGTGCTGTTCTTGTGGTAGTCTGATTGCTTGGTAATACAAAATCAAAACTTAGCCAATCACAGGATAGCAACTCAATAATTTTGAGTAGTGTTTTTAATAGTTGCTGATGTTTAAGTGTAGAACATTTAAAGCACTGTAAGAATTCCACAGGCTTGTCTTTTATTATTAGAATTTTATTTTATTTAATTTTTTTATTTTTACACTCCCGATATCTGCGTATTTACTGGGGATTTAACCCCGATAAATCGAGTAAGTGGCAGTTATATTGATAAAAGTATCTTTATGAAAATGTGCTTTATGATTAATATGCTGAATATGTAAATACAAAACACACATGTGGGTTATTCAGAAGAGAAAATGTGATTTAATCTGTGGCAATGTGGCATACCTAATAAAGTGGCCAGCGAGTGTAGGTTAAGTGGTGCACTCAGATTTCACTTCTCGTCACTTTTATGCTCTCACTGTTGAGTTAGGAGTGTGTTGATATTTTGGGATTATTGCCCCAGTTTGTCCTCCCCTTGCCCTCAGGTGTTCATCTGGAGGGGCCGTTCATCAGCGAAGAGAAACGAGGTGCTCACCCGCCAAAATTCATCAGCACTTTCACATCCGGCGGCGTCGCTGATCTAACGGAGGTCTATGGCACGCTGGAGAACGTTGCTATGGTTACGCTCGCACCTGAGCTGGCCAATAGCGGAGCTGTGATTCATGAGCTTTCAAAAAGAGGCATCACCGTATCTTTAGGTGCGTATATATATATATATATATATATATATATATATATATATATATATATATATATATATATATATATATATATTAGACAGTACAGACCAAAAGGTAGGACACGCCTTCTCGTTCAAAAGTTTTCTATGAATATAAAAAATTAAAATGGTAGAATTACACTGAAGGCATCAAAACTCGTGTGGAATTGTAAACGTAACAAAAAAAGTGTGAAAAAACTGAAAATCTGTCGTTCTAGCTTCTTCACAGCAGCTCCTTCTGCTCTGATTACGCTTCGCACACTTTTGGCGTTCTCTCGATGATCTTCAGGAGGTGGTCTCCTGAAACGCTCTTCTCTTCTCAGGAGAGCGCTGTCAGGTTTAATACGTGGAGCTCTCTCTTATAAATGGGGTCGAGAGCATCAGTGGAGCTGAGCAGAAGATGTTCTCTCGATGATCTTCAGCAGGTGGTCTCCTGAAACGCTCTTCTCTTCTCAGGAGAGCGCTGTCAGGTTTAATATGTGGAGTTCTCTTATAAATGGAGTCGAGAGCATCAGTGGAGCTGAGCAGAAGATGTTCTCTCGATGATCTTCAGGAGGTGGTCTCCTGAAACGCTCTTCTCTTCTCAGGAGAGCGCTGTCAGGTTTAATACGTGGATTTCTCTCTTATAAATGGGGTCGAGAGCATCAGTGGAGCTGAGCAGAAGATGTTCTCTCGATGATCTTCAGGAGGTGGTCTCCTGAAACGCTCTTCTCTTCTCAGGAGAGCGCTGTCAGGTTTAATACGTGGAGTTCTCTCTTATAAATGGGGTCGGGAGCATCAGTGGAGCTGAGCAAAAGATGTTCTCTCGATGATCTTCAGGAGGCCGTCTCCTGAAACGCTCTTCTCTTCTCAGGAGCGCTGTCAGGTTTAATACGTGGATTTCTCTCTTATAAATGGAGTCGGGAGCATCAGTGGAGCTGAGCAGAAGATGTTCTCTCGATGATCTTCAGGAGGTGGTCTCCTGAAACGCTCTTCTCTTCTCAGGAGCGCTGTCAGGTTTAATACATGGATTTCTCTCTTATAAATGGGGTCGAGAGCATCAGTGGAGCTGAGCAGAAGATGTTCTCTCGATGATCTTCAGGAGGTGGTCTCCTGAAACGCTCTTCTCTTCTCAGGAGAGCGCTGTCAGGTTTAATACGTGGATTTCTCTCTTATAAATGGGGTCGGGAGCATCAGTGGAGCTGAGCAAAAGATGTTCTCTCGATGATCTTCAGGAGGTGGTCTCCTGAAACGCTCTTCTCTTCTCAGGAGCGCTGTCAGGTTTAATACGTTGAGTTCTCTCTTATAAATGGAGTCGAGAGCATCAGTGGAGCTGAGCAGAAGATGTTCTTTCGATGATCTTCAGGAGGTGGTCTCCTGAAACGCTCTTCTCTTCTCAGGAGAGCGCTGTCAGGTTTAATACGTGGATTTCTCTCTTATAAATGGAGTCAGGAGCATCAGTGGAGCTGAGCAGAAGATGTTCTCTCGATGATCTTCAGGAGGTGGTCTCCTGAAACGCTCTTCTCTTCTCAGGAGCGCTGTCAGGTTTAATACAGTGGATTTCTCTCTTATAAATGGGGTCGAGAGCATCAGTGGAGCTGAGCAGAAGATGTTCTCTCGATGATCTTCAGGAGGTGGTCTCCTGAAACGCTCTTCTCTTCTCAGGAGAGCGCTGTCAGGTTTAATACGTGGAGTTCTCTCTTATAAATGGGGTCGAGAGCATCAGTGGAGCTGAGCAGAAGTCAGGAGGAGACTCAGCTGAGAGTCCAATCAAGAGAAAATGCAGAAAAGTAAAGAACAACAAGTGGCCATCATTACTTTAAGAGATGAAGGTCAGTCAGTCCCAAACACTTTTGGAATGAGACGGTGTGTCCAAACGTTTCCTCTGTACTGTATATAAATATATATATTTTTTCACAAGAAGTCAAAAAATTACATCTAGAGATGCGTCGAATCTGAATAAAAGTGTCTGATCTGTGCAGGTCACTCCATGGCCGATCTCTCTCAGGCCGAGGAGGCTGTGCAGAATGGAGCCACGTTCATCACACATTTATTTAACGCCATGTTGCCGGTTAGTATAGTGCAGTACAAAGCAAAATAATCTCATTCTATGACGGTTTTTCATTTCATATTTTGCTCTTTGTTTAAAAAAAAACTGAGTTTTTTGGCAAAAGAAATAAAAACACAACATAAGTAAACCTCAGAATGACAGGACAAATAAATTACAAATGGGAAAGAGGGGTCAAATACTTGTACAGCTAGTCTGTGGCGCTCTTAGTCACAAAGCGGAGGCCTGGGTTCCATTTACTGTTGTTTTATTCTTCTGTTCATCACAGTTATAGCTCAGTGGTGGAGCGCATGCTTTGCATGTATGAGGTCCTGGGATCTTCTGTGATTTCCCCTTCTGTAAGTCGCTTTGGACAAAAAAAGTCTGCCAAATGCGTAAATGTAAATAAATATAATTTCGACCACAATAACATCGACGACAACCACTTAACAATAACAACGTAGAACTAAATGAAACAGAAACACATATTTTAGATACATGCCAAACATAAAAATACAAAACGTATCAAAAATACATCCACACACCACTTTGCCTGTCTGTAACTATGAGAGGTTGATGCTTAATCCTGATGACACTCTTACAGGACCTCTCCAGAAACGCTGGCTTGGCTTTCTACAGTGAGTTCCGCAACTCTCTTAGGGCGATCGCAGCCGGAAACGAAAGAGACAGGAAGTGGCCCTTGCCCCGGAATTATAGGACGAAATTATACTTTCAACTTAATTCCTAACTTTTTTCTCTAAATAACATAAAATAGCGGCAAAAAACACAAAAGAAATAACCACAAATATACATTTTTTTTTTTTTTATAAAACGAGTGACAATATACAAGTAAATTATCAAATATAGTCGCCATCTTGTGGCAGTGTAAAGCAACAGCATTTTAACTCAAAATGTTTGCAACTGCACACACATAGTCCAAACTTGTTTTTTTTTTTACACAGAAACACATCAAGCATTTGGCTCTTCTGTTTCAGTTTCATCACAGAGACCCGGGCATTGTGGGACTGCTCACGAGCGAGCGAGTCCCGGCCGATCGGACGGTTTACTACGGTATGATCGCGGACGGGATTCACACACACCCTGCAGCGCTGCGGATCGCACACCGAGCTCATCCCACAGGTACGCTCCTGAGAACAGAAGCAAGAAGCTGAGAAAATCCTTTTCCAGAAGATGGCTCACTTGTCGGCCATCTTTGATTTTTTACACTGCTGTTTTTCTACTTTGTTAGCCAGGATGATTGCCATAGAGAAAAACATTTAAGTGACCTTTTAAAATGTGGCGTATGCATAAAAAAAGCTGTTTAGGTTGTTTTTCTCATAACTAAAAGAAACCTGCAGCCAATCAGAGCTATCAAGTCAGGGACGAGTCACTTTTGGTTATTGAAATGATATTTTTGTACCGTCCTCAGGGTTGGTGTTGGTGACGGATGCTGTGGCGGCGATGGGTCTGCCTCCAGGTCGACATTCTCTCGGACAGCAGCAGATAGACATCCAGGGGCTTCACGCTTACGTCGTAGGTCTGTTCATTTTTTTTGAAGGTGACATCAGAGGCCATTTTCTGAGCTGATCTGAGTCTTTTGGTCATGGAAAGTCTCTAACGAAGTTCTGTTGCATTCCTCAATGGCTAAGAGAGAATTGGATTCTAACTCAGTGTGTTATTGGTTGTCCCCGAGCCTATCATCAACATAGAAAGAGATTGCTGTGGATAGGACCACCTCGAGATGTGATTGCGTTATGCAAGTGTCATCGGGAGATGTCATTTAACACTATGGCGTCCACCGCTACACCATTGCTTTTGACAATTTAAGGAACTCCTCGGTTAAAAATTAACTTACAATTTATTTTGCATTGGTATGTACTCAAGTTTTGAAATACTTATAAACAGACTACTCATTAATCGTCAAAATCCTGAACAAACGCTTCTTTAAAAATGCAAGAACATGAACTTGTATTCTGTTGATTTCAGGCACTTAGGCATACTGGAAAAGAACACGTTTATATTGTAGTTAAATCAGCTCTGAACAAGGAAATAAGCAATTACGGAACGCCCTCGACTGATCTCAGAACAGTTTTCTCTATACTGAGGACATGACGGACAGAATGCGATAACTACAAAAACAACAAGCTACCTAAGATCAAACAAGAGGTCAACAAAAGAACTTGTTTCAATTCTTCAAGACTCGAACGCGTAGCTTTCCCCAGATGCAGAATTGTTCGCTCTAGTCCTTTAAATCCATTGAACACACGTTATTCGTTGTACCATGATCAACCAAAATAGAGATCAAACGTGTAGAGCTAATACTAAACCTTAGAAAGAATAAACAAAAACTTGCTATAATTTTAAGTTAAAAACAGCTTTAAAAACCTACATTTGAAATATAACAAATGAATATCAACACTAGCCATGATATGAACCGAGAAATAGATTAATAAATGAGAGGAAGAGGGTTAAAACATTTTATGGTTAAAAATTAATTTCTCTCAATTGTCGAATGCTTCCCCTAAAGGTATAACAACATATTTTTTGCTAAATCGCTTCATGCTTTCAGGTACAACAACTCTGAGTGGCAGCATTGCAACCATGGACATGTGTGTGAGACACTTCAGAGAGGCGTCAGGTCTGTACTGCTGTTTGTTTGTGTGTTTTGGTGTGTAAAATATAGATTTCCATGACATAAATCTTAACGGCTTCTATTCTGCTGTTTTACATGACTGATGTCACTCTTGAGGGTCTCCTGAATGTGCCTAGTTAAGTTTAAACTATGCTTTTGTTATGATGTGATGTAAAGTCTTATTTTAGGGGCGTGTCTGAGTGGGAGTGTTTTTTGATTACGCAGCCGGCTGCAGGAACACTGAATCAAGTCATATTTCTTCTGCAAAACCAGAGATGGTTGATTATTCCACCGGGATCTTCTATACAACGCTGCCGCTAAGGACATTACAATCAGTTATTATCTTAAAACTCACAAAGCTCTGTTTATTAAAGCTTTTTTTTATATATATAAATCAGCCAAAAATAAAACAAAAGCTTCTGCTTTTCTGTGAAGAAGTATATTTTAAGAGCAGGAAGTACTGTTTGTTTCTTTGTGAAGTCCATTTGAGGCTACTACAAAAAAAAAGGCTCAATGTAACAGTTTTTGATTGATTTCAGAGCAGAAAGGGGCATTTCTTCTCTGGCCAGTTTCAGAATTCAGCCGTGCAATAAAGCTGCAATGTTCTGCTCGTGTTTGCAGAGATGTTCTGAGAACGATGTGCTCATTTATAAAGCACACATACGTGAAGGTATGCACTCGTAAAAATCAAGTTCAAATCCAAAATATTAAACCGGCAGTATTGGGGGCACTTTTATCTTGTAAAAACTACAAAAAAAACATATTATTTGTACATTTTTATAGCAAGTGAAGTTGATTGCAAAGATTTACACCAGAGTAAAAGTCGAAAGCAGCATTTATTTAAGAGCATTTGTTTTTAGGAGACTCCAAACTCTGGGAAGTAAAAAACAATAGGATAAAATACCTTTTTTCGATGTTTCATGACCAATAAACAAAACGAGAAAACGTTCTTGTGAGTTCATACAGCACACAGGCGTTAAATACGAAGCCTTGCGTTTAAGATCTTATAGTTACACAGGTGTCACCAACCGTTAAAAAAAAGCCTGGAAATTTCCTTTTTAGCTTCATTTAGTTTTTTGTTTTTAATATATTTTTAGCACTCCAAACATTTTGTTAAGTAACATGAGGTTGGGATCTTCTGGGTTAATGGATTCTTTTCAGCAATTTTATCACAATTCAGTGTCCTCTTTGAGATGAAATCAATTTTCTGTTTGTTAAGAGTGATGGATGAGACGAGCTTTGAACATGAAGTTGGTAGAAACCCCTAAAACGCCCCCGAGAGGTTAAACAGACTTGTTTTTAATTCTAGTCTCTGTGAGCTCAGCTTAAATCCGGGAAAGTGGTTTCAGCCGGCCGGCCTTAAATGAAGATTATTCCTTGAAACTTTTAGTTGAAGACTCAAAGTTAAGTTCTGACTATTTCTGCTCCTTCTAAACGATGATATGTCGTGTTTCGATGGCAAGTTCCAAATATTCAGCTTAGTCTCTCTCACTTTTAATTCAAACACTTTGCTATTTTTTTCGCTGTATTTTATCTGTACATTAACTGTGACGTTTATAGCCTAATCCAGACTGCTTGAAACGCACGAGCCCTGATTGTTGTTATAGAATATTTAATCAATGTAATTAATTATCCAATAAGATTGAGTTTGTATGTTCTTATGTTTACTTGGGATGGAACAGGAAGTGATGTAGAGGGGCGGGATTTATACTGAAAGGAATCTCAAGGGAGGCCCCGTGTTCAGCCTCTTGCTCTCGAGTCGGCCCAGAGAAGGGCTGCTCATTCTCTCTCTCCTTTCTTCCTTTTCTCCTTCCTTCCTCTCACTTTCTCTTTCCATGTTGCTTGCAATGTGATCACGTTCTTCGTTGATATCAAGGTATGAGCTGAATCCACGTTTGAGGAAAGTAATAAATTGCTGTTTGGGATTGTGCTCATAAATCATGTCTCATGAGTATTTAATATTTCCATGACATTGTGTTCTCAGGCTGTTCCGTGGAGGAGGCGCTGGAAGCTGCGTCGCTGCATCCGGCTCAGCTGCTCGGCATCAGTCGCAGGAAGGGGACGCTGGAGTTCGGTGCGGATGCAGGTATGAGTTCATCGTCCTTTGTTTCCTGTCTGCTGTTAAACTAAAAGACATTTTTGACGCAATGTGTTCTGTAGATTTTGTAGTTGTCGATGATTGGCTGACGGTGAGGGAAACCTACATCGCTGGAGAGCAGGTCTGGAGGAAGTGACGGAGGGTGGTGGATATTCATGCTTTTTTTTTTTTTTACTCTCTTTGGACGCTGATCACCAGAATCTCATGAAAGAGCGGTTTTGTTATTTTTTTATTTCATTTTTATTCCCTGGATAAAAACAAAAAAATTTACAAAAGTGAAACGTTTAAGTGCTCTATCTTCAGCCTTTCAAAGATAGACCTGGGATAATTTATTGTGTGCATTTGCGGTCAGACAAAATACAACCCCTGTTAGATGCGTCTGAAGAAACTTTTTATTCCGGTTTGTTCAGTTATAGCCTAAAAATGTAACTTTTCTTAATAAAACTTTCATTTAACCATATGATTTTTGTATATGATTTTCTTCTGTCTGCCATCTAATTGCATTCTTTATTATAATTAAAGCTTTTTTGTCTGCAAAAGGTTTGAGGTGAAATTCTATTCAGTTTGATTCAATAAAAACAAAACCTCTTTAAATTACACTTTTATTTAAAGTTGAATTACAAAAGTCTTAAATAACTTAAATAAAATAGGTAACACATTGGAAACTGTTCAAGTTGGTGGACGGATAGGTTAGGTCCTTGATGGGCTGTTAGGTTTTTCATTGTGTAACAGGTCCTCGATGAGATGTTAGGTCCTTGATGGGTTGCTGGGCTTTGATGGGATGTTGGCTGACTGGTTTTGAGGGAATGGCAGGTCCTTGGTGAGATTCTAGGCTGTTGATTGGATGCTGGGCTTTGGATGTTGGGATTTGGATGGGATGCTAGGTCCGTGATTGAATGTTGGGTTTTGATGGGGTACTAGGTGCTTTGTTGGTTTCTTTTCGTGGGATGCCAGGCACATGATGAGATGCTGGGCTTTTGATGGGATGTCAGCTCCTAGATGGGATTCTGGGATTTTGATGGGATGCTGAGCTATTGGTTTGATCGGCTTTTGATGGGATTCTGGGGTTTTTAATGGAATGGTGGGCTGTTGACTAGTTTCCGGGTCTTAAATGGGATTCTGGGATTTTGATGGGATGCTGGGCTATTGTTGGGATGTTGGAATGATGGGCCTTTGATGGGATTCTGGGATTTTGATGGGATGCTGGGCTATTGTTGGGATGTTGGAATGATGGGCCTTTGATGGGATTCTGGGATTTTGATGGGATGCTGGGCTATTGTTGGGATGTTGGAATGATGGGCCTTTGATGGGATTCTGGGATTTTTTCATGGAATGTTGGTCTTCTTAAACAGAATTCTGAAAAGTTGAAGTAATGGCAAGGTTTTGAGGTTTTTATTATGAGCTGGGTTTATGATAGAATGTAAGGACCAAGATAAGATGCTGGGATTTTATTGAAAAGAATGTTCAACCCAGAAATGTAGAAATAAAGACGCTGGTGTCTAGATTTAGAGTCGCATGCCACCATCGATCAGGAAAATAAAGGACCTGCAAAATAAAATGATCCATTTCATGAATACATTTTTCAAGTTGAACAAAATATTTACTTTTTCCAATTCACATGTAATGTCTAATCTGTATTGTTAATTACTTTTTTTTTTTTTTAGATTATTTAGGAATTGTAAAGACTCCACTGAAAATCTTCAAGGCTGCAGTAGTACCAAACGAGGAAACAAATGAACTAATTCTTGCGGAAACTATTGGCCTTTTAATTTTCAGTTGTTGTTTTTTTTAGGTCACATAAAATATGTTTTGCTTGTATTGTAAGATAACCTCTCCAGGTCGTATTGTGCACTCCAGGGGCCTCTGCTGGAGCTCCAGGTTGGGGTAAGTCACAGAGACCCAAGAGAGGGTGGTGTAATTTGGGTGAAACTCTGGCGCCTCCTCTGGTGGATAGAGGAACCAGCGCTGGAGAACGCAAACAGAACCTTTGTTTATGAGAGAGAAAGACATTCAAGTAATGCGATTGGATGCTAAACTACTCCACACCTTCCTGCCGTAGATCACTTCAGAGTATCCTGGACCGTGCCAGTGAAAAGGAACGCCAGTGCCGGCCCCTGTGGGACAGTTACCTTTGAATCTCAGTAACCTTCATAGTGATTCACTCTTTAATCACTGTTTACAAGTGCAAGTAGCATTGAATACCAGCAATCCCAAAGCTATACGCCGAGTTCACGAGCGGAAGAGAGAATGGAGGTATTGTATATTCCTCAAACAGAGAGTGCCACTCCGTGAAGTTGTTATCCCCGAAGAAGTACAGCGTATCTGAAAAACAGCACACAGGATTGAATCCAGAACCATGTGCCCTTCAACTGATGATGAGAGAGGGGGGACTGACCACTGCCGAGGACGTTTTCAGACTGAGGCGTCAGCAGGAAGTTCACAAACTCTTCAAAGCGAACGTCCACTTTTAGGAGAGATGGAAATTAAACGGGAAAAACTTTAACGGGAGGTTACATTTATTACAGCTCATTGTGTCATAACTTATACATAATCCCACTCAGTTCTGGAGCCTGTCCTGTTTCCAGGGCCATAGATGGGCCACACTCGACCCAGAACCGGCCCAGCACTTCAGTCTAAGATAACGTTTCATGTAATGTCTAGCCCATATCTTTTGTGCCACAAACACACTTGAGGTTTCCAGACTTGGACCATGTTTGGCCCAAAATACCAGAGCCGGGTGAAAGCCAGACAGATGCCAAACTCCACCCACATTTTTTTGCTGACAACAATGTCTTTATTTTAGCTGATCTGCTGCAACGCCATTAACCCTTTACCTCCCATACAAAGAAAGAAAACTATTTGTTGTTCGTATTTCTCAGCTCTTTATAACACTGATCGCTACATAATTTGTTTCCGCATCTCATTATATTTTTGAATATCAATCACCAAAAAACAGTTAATATAGATTTTAACAGTAAAATTGCTGTACCCCAATACTAAAATATTCTGATTTTTTTAAGCACATTGTATTAAATCACCTTTATGAATTGAAGAATCACTTGAAATATTTCTGCTATTAATTTGACATAATTTTGAAATAAAATGCAGTGACTCTAAATATGTTAAACCGTCTGCTTGGGCAGGAAGTTAAAGGGTTAGGACAACACTAAAAATACATGCAATGCCTCTAACAACCCCAGACTTCTGATATAATATAACTCCACAGATATACTGGGATTCGATTCATCGATAACTTCACTGATTTTATATATAAAATTGCATTATTTATACAACTGCCCCATTACCACAGTAAAAAAAACTGTGCATGACCGCTTTGTTTGTGATCGATTCTTTCACTAAAGTTAAAACCAAGCTTAAACTGTGATTTTCTCACTTGTTTACTCAGATAAAGAGTTGAAATCTTCACTTGGAACAACAAAATCCGCACCTTTCCTGTAGGAGTGAGTGTTGGCTGTGCTGAGGCGGACGCTTTTATCACCGTACTCTCTCAGAAGATTGGTCTTCGAGCACAAGAGGCGAAACTTCTGAAACAGCCCACCACAACAGAGCACAGTGAGAACCAAACCGAAGAGATTGTAAGAGCTTGTAAGAGGTTGTAAGAAATTGTAAGAGGTTGTAAGAAATTGTAAGAGATTGTAAGAAATTGTAAGAGATTGTAAGAAATTGTAAGAGCTTGTAAGAAATTGTAAGAGGTTGGAAGAGCTTGGAAGAGCTTGGAAGAGATTGGAAGAGCTTGGAAGAGATTGTAAGAGGTTGGAAGAGATTGTAAGAAATTGTAAGAGCTTGTAAGAGATTGTAAGAGATTGTAAGAAATTGTAAGAGATTGTAAGAAATTGTAAGAGGTTGGAAGAGATTGTAAGAAATTGTAAGAGCTTGTAAGAGCTTGGAAGAGCTTGGAAGAGATTGTAAGAGGTTGGAAGAGATTGTAAGAAAGAAATTGTAAGAGCTTGTAAGAAATTGTAAGAGATTGTAAGAAATTGTAAGAGATTGTAAGAAATTGTAAGAGGTTGGAAGAGATTGTAAGAAATTGTAAGAGATTGTAAGAAATTGTAAGAGATTGTAAGAAATTGTAAGAGATTGTAAGAAATTGTAAGAGGTTGGAAGAGATTGTAAGAAATTGTAAGAGCTTGTAAGAAATTGTAAGAGATTGTAAGAAATTGTAAGAGGTTGGAAGAGATTGTAAGAGATTGTAAGAAATTGTAAGAGGTTGGAAGAGATTGTAAGAGATTGTAAGAGCTTGTAAGGAGGCTTGTAAGAGCTTGTAAGAGATTGTAAGAGATTGTAAGAGGTTGGAAGAGATTGTAAGAAATTGTAAGAGCTTGTAAGAAATTGTAAGAGATTGTAAGAAATTGTAAGAGGTGGAAGAGATTGTAAGACATAAATTGTAAGAGTTGTCAGAAATTGTAAGAGATTGTAAGAAATTGTAAGAGGTTGGAAGAGATTGTAAGAGATTGTAAGAAATTGTAAGAGGTTGGAAGAGATTGTAAGAAATTGTAAGCGATTGTAGAAATTGTAAGAGGTTGGAAGAAGAAAGAAAATTGTAAGAGGTTGTAAGAAATTGTAAGAGATTGTAAGAAATTGTAAGAGGTTGGAAGAGATTGTAAGAGATTGTAAGAAATTGTAAGAGGTTGGAAGAGATTGTAAGAGATTGTAAGAGATTGTAAGAAATTGTAAGAGGTTGGAAGAGATTGTAAGAAATTGTAAGAGGTTGGAAGAGATTGTAAGAAATTGTAAGAGATTGTAAGAAATTGTAAGAGGTTGGAAGAGATTGTAAGAAATTGTAAGAGATTGTAAGAAATTGTAAGAGATTGTAAGAAATTGTAAGAGGTTGGAAGAGATTGTAAGAGATTGTAAGAGATTGTAAGAGGTTGTAAGAGATTGTAAGAGGTTGGAAGAGATTGTAAGAAATTGTAAGAGATTGTAAGAAATTGTAAGAGGTTGGAAGAAATTGTAAGAGGTTGTAAGAAATTGTAAGAAATTGTAAGAGGTTGGAAGAGATTGTAAGAAATTGTAAGAGGTTGCAAGAGATTGTAAGAAATTGTAAGAGATTGTAAGAGCTTGTAAGAGATTGTAAGAGATTGTAAGAGGTTGGAAGAGATTGTAAGAAATTGTAAGAGATTGTAAGAGCTTGTAAGAGGTTGGAAGAGATTTGTAAGAGGTTGGAAGAGATTGTAAGAGGTTGGAAGAGATTGTAAGAGGTTGGAAGAGATTGTAAGAGCTTGTAAGAGATTGTAAGAGCTTGTAAGAGATTGGAAGAGATTGTAAGAAATTGTAAGAGATTGTAAGAGGTTGGAAGAGATTGTAAGAGGTTGGAAGAGATTGTAAGAGGTTGGAAGAGATTGTAAGAGCTTGGAAGAGATTGTAAGAAATTGTAAGAGGTTGGAAGAGATTGTAAGAGGTTGGAAGAGATTGTAAGAGGTTGGAAGAGATTGTAAGAAATTGTAAGAGGTTGGAAGAGATTGTAAGAGGTTGGAAGAGATTGTAAGAGGTTGGAAGAGATTGTAAGAGGTTGTAAGAGGTTGGAAGAGATTGTAAGAAATTGTAAGAGGTTGGAAGAGATTGTAAGAGGTTGGAAGAGATTGTAAGAGATTGTAAGAGGTTGGAAGAGGTTGTAAGAGCTTGGAAGAGATTGTAAGAAATTGTAAGAGGTTGGAAGAGATTGTAAGAGGTTGGAAGAGATTGTAAGAGCTTGGAAGAGATTGTAAGAAATTGTAAGAGGTTGGAAGAGATTGTAAGAGGTTGGAAAGAGGTTGTAAGAGCTTGGAAGAGATTGTAAGAAATTGTAAGAGGTTGGAAGAGATTGTTAGAGGTTGGAAGAGCTTGGAAGAGATTGTAAGAGGTTGGAAGGTTGTAAGAGCTTGGAAGAGATTGTAAGAAATTGTAAGAGGTTGGAAGAGGTTGGAAGAGGTTGGAAGAGATTGTAAGAAATTGTAAGAGGTTGGAAGAGGTTGTAACGAGCTTGGAAGAGATTGTAGAAATTGTAAGAGGTTGGGAAGAGATTGTAAAGGAAATTGTTAAGAGGTTGTGAAGTAGATTGTAAGAGGTTGAAAGAGGATTGTAAAGGAAATTGTAGATTGGTAAGAGGTTTGGAAAGAGATGTGTAAGAGGTTGGAAGAGCTTGGAAGAGGATTTGTAAGGAAATTGTAAGAAATTGTAAGAGGTTTGGAAGAATTGTACAGGAGGGTCTGGAAGAGAAGATTGTAAGAGGTTTGGAACGAGATTTGTAAGAGGTTGTAAGAGGTTGTAAGAGCTTGGAAGAGATTGTAAGAAATTGTAAGAGGTTGGAAGAGATTGTAAGAAATTGTAAGAAATTGTAAGAGGTTGGAAGAGGTTGGAAGAGCTTGAAAGAGCTTGTAAGAGCTTGGAAGAGCTTGGAAGAGCTTGGAAGAGATTGTAAGAGCTTGGAAGAGATTGTAAGAAATTGTAAGAGGTTGTAAGAGGTTGTAAGAGGTTGTAAGAGGTTGTAAGAGCTTGGAAGAGATTGTAAGAGGTTGGAAGAGATTGTAAGAGGTTGTAAGAGATTGTAAGAGCTTGGAAGAGATTGTAAGAAATTGTAAGAGGTTGGAAGAGATTGTAAGAAATTGTAAGAGGTTGGAAGAGATTGTAAGAGGTTGTAAGAGCTTGGAAGAGATTGTAAGAAATTGTAAGAGGTTGGAAGAGATTGTAAGAAATTGTAAGAGGTTGGAAGAGATTGTAAGAGGTTGGAAGAGATTGTAAGAGGTTGGAAGAGGTTGGAAGAAATTGTAAGAGGTTGGAAGAGGTTGGAAGAGATTGTAAGAGGTTGGAAGAGATTGTAAGAGGTTGGAAGAGATTGTAAGAAATTGTAAGAGGTTGGAAGAGGTTGGAAGAGATTGTAAGAGATTGTAAGAAATTGTAAGAGATTGTAAGAGCTTGGAAGAGATTGTAAGAGCTTGGAAGAGATTGTAAGAGCTTGGAAGAGATTGTAAGAAATTGTAAGAGGTTGGAAGAGATTGTAAGAAATTGTAAGAGGTTGGAAGAGATTGTAAGAGGTTGGAAGAGATTGTAAGATCTTGGAGGAGCTTGGAAGAGCTCGTGAGCATCGCTCTTACAGAGTTGTCTGTGAGTCCTCGGATTATCACTGGCTTTGTGTATGCATACCTGAAAAAGAACAATATTTGCCTGAGAATGGGGCTTCAAATGATTGTTTTTGCTCACGATTACATTATTGTCATAATTAAATATTCCATTAATAAGTTTGCCATTAATTAAATGAATCTTTAATAATTTAATACAAATTTTAATTGAGTAAATACATGTCAATTTTTTATTTGAAGTGAATTGAATGTCTGAAGTCTAATTACAGCATTGATTTGAGTTTAATTTGTCACATGAGTATATAAATATATCACAATTTAATTGTGAAATAAACATATATGTTCTCGTGAGAGTTATTTTTCATGTTCTTACTCGTGAATGAACTCTGAGTGTGTTAAAGACTTGGCATCTCTGATCTCAATGTTGCATGGCCCCTCATCCTGCAGACTGGACTCCAGTCCCCTGAAATTTAGGGGAATTTACACTGGATTAGACTCAGACTATAACTTAACACATGACATGATTTCTATATTAATAATAGCTTGATCCATATGGCGTTAATTCCATATATTTTTTTATTGTTACTGGCTCTGTTTTGCTCACCATCCACCATGGTCTCCATCTCTGCAGTATAATGAAACCGGAAACAATATTAATCTCAGTAACAGAGCCCTGAGAATCTGGTCCATGCTTTTTCGATCCCCTGTCTGTCATTAAAAACACACACATGACATTACTTGTGAGTTTTTGACAACAAACTTTAACATCAGCCGCTTTCAAAATCACTCGTTTCCGGGTTCGTTGCGTCAATGACCAATCAGAGGAAGCCACAATCAAATGTGGGCGCGGCTTCGAAATATTTACAACTTATTTGTCTGTTTTTTTATTGTGTCACTAATTTTTATTACATGTTTGGTCAGAAGTATTTTTTTCATACACTTGTTAGATAATGAATACTTCTTTAAATAAGTTTTAAAAATACAATTAATTCGTTCAAACGAATTCATTTTCTTGTTCATTCTTTTTTGTGACGACATTCATGTTATTTCATAGATATTTTTATTACTCATGCAAGCGAAACAATAATGTTTTGTTAATTAACCAGTAAACCTTATTTAACAAAAACTGACACAAATACAGGAAAACATTAAAAGCTCTGTACTCTAAATTCTATAACGTTGCATTAAAGTAAAAAAAAAAACGTTTCTCCCTTTCGAGTCTAAAAGAACTTTGAATTATTTTTTAAAAATGTTTTCGTTTCGTAGTTGTTGAAATTCTAGTAACGAAAATATTAATCAACTGTGTTCCCTGATCTCAGTGTCAAAAACTATTTAGAACACACGTTTTAAGTCTAATTTTCTATTATTTTTCAACTGTTAACAGAACCTTATATCACATTTAGAAATATTAATATTCAATTGCGATTTAAGATTTAGCCAGAGTTTTAATGCATGATTTCAATTGTCCGTTATTAAAAAAAAACATTTATAAAAAAATAACAATTACAAAATAACTCGCAAATGGTCTGTGTAATAAAGTAATTGATAATAAAATTAAATGCATTGATATAAATCAAACCATCAACGCAGATCTCGACCTTCTCAACCCTTTATTGATGGTCGGAACCAATTCACGGGGGAGAATTCCCGCACGGAGAGTAAACAGAGTCGGGCCGCCTCGCCGCTCTGTCATTGGTAGTTTCTCCTCCATCAACAGTAAAAATGAAGGGAACATGATGTGTCCTCTAAAGTCACGCAGTCGCTCTGTACTCAGTATAAACCACACTTTAAGCACGAGTCTGCAGAGGAAACACGAGAGAGGTATGTGCACGTTTTACGACTTTATTTAGGACTCTAGATGACCTCACACCGCATCGTGAGCTGTTAGAGAAAGCAAGAGGAGAACCCATTTATTCTCTGAATATAAAATTGTGAAATTCTTTTGGAACGATTGCTTCACTCTGTTTTCTGTACAAACTGGCTGTTCAATATCCCCAACAACTAAATATATCATTTGTTATTACAAATATGATGATACAAATACTTGTTGTTTAGTCAAGTTCATCATTCATTCTGAATGGAAAATGTTTGATTCACAAATGTAAGTTCTCCAACTCTCTTCCTCGTTTCCATATATTTACTAAGGAACTTTCTCTTCTTATAAAGTCTCTTGAATAAAAAAAATGTAAAAGCTACTTCCATTGTTACACATTTGGAACGTATTTTGGAAAATTCTTGTAATCTTTTGTTTCTATGTTGTACTTTTGCCTTATTTTAGTTTTCTTTTGCTTTTTTCCTTTTGATAACTGTACATTTGTATATTACAAATACTGCATATCTGTAAACTGAATTGTTGGAAATCACCAATAAAAATAAATAAGCAAATAAAAAAGAATGCAAGAGGAGACAGATGATAAGTGCAATAACAAACAATTATTGGAGTTCTTTTGTGCAAGACGTCGCTTGGCGGAACGCTTTGCTTTTGCTCAGGAAATAGTTCTTTTTGTTCTTTCTGTTCTTTGATTGTGAGAAAACCCAAGCTTTTTTTGAATGTGTTAAAACAATGCTGTTAAACCATATAGATTTAAATTATTCCTCCAGTATAAGAGATATAATTATCTATTATGAAAACCCTGAGTACAAATCACTTGAACATGTAGCAGAGTATTTACTATTGCAGAATTTATATTGCAGAATTTCATATACATAAACAAAGATTTTTTTTAAAGTTACAAACATCCTTCGCCTTATTTAAAGTTGAAGCGAGAACACTTATTGACCCCCCTTAAAATAATTAAGAGCTATAAAAGAATGAGAAATTCTTACTTTCTTATGAAAATGTATTTGATGACGCAATGTGATGCTATTGGCTCTCTGTATTAATCTACTGTACCTCCTTTCCCTTTAGTATTATTTTTATTTAGTTTATTTTACTATCATTATTTCATTTTTCCTTCCTAACGTATGAATAATTCCATGCGCCTATTTGCATCAGTGTAATACTCTACGAATTGTATGTCTTTGCTCTATTTTGTTTCGTATATGTAATGTGGCGTTCAATAACAATAATAATAATAATAATAATAAAACAAAAAAGGAAAGCAAGAGGAGATGTCTTGTACGAGAACAAATCCATTTTCATTCAGATCTGGGTTGATAAAAATATAATGTATACTTAAATACAAATATAATGATTATTCAGCCAATTAAGGCTCAATGACTTTTACGTTCAGACGGTGAATTTTTAGATCGCTTTCGATTTCCAGTTTCTCCCAAAGAAATTAATGAGACCTACTCCATTTATTGAGGTTCTCCTCCGTGACTATTTCAGTCTCTGTTAATGTGTAAGATACCTTTGTTGGTAAATTATGTTTTGTTTCTTCCTCAAAAAAACAACAACAGAGCTGTTCGTAGGCTATTCCAGGAGAATATCGCCTCTTTACCTGCTGTTAATGCTTGCTGGAGTAATGCTGTTTATAACACATGCTGGAAAGAAAAGTCCACTGACCTTCTGTTTGACTAACAAGGTTAAAGATAGGTTCTCTGCAGCCGGTTCTTATATGAGAAAATGTAAAAACGACATCTGTACCAATTGCTCCTTCTTGGATGATCCCTCAGAAACTGTTGTCCATCTTAACTTAACTTTTAATGCTCACATTAGCTCAGTGGTCAAGTCCAGCCTTTTCCACCTGAGACAACTGTCCAAGGTTAAAGCTCTTCTTTCTCGCTGTGACTTTGAGATTTTAATCCATGCTTTTCTTACAACTCATTTAGATCACTGCAATGCTCTTTATGTTGGAGTTACCCAGAAGTCACTTTCTCGATTGCAGTTAGTCCAGAACGCTGCTGCCGTCTTTTAATTGGTGCACGGAAACAAGAGCGCATTAGCATTTTTAGCATCACTTCATTGTCTCCCAGTTCGTTAACGCATTGATTTTAAAAATCTTTTATTTGTTTTTAAATGTCTTCATGGTTCTCGCTCCAAAGTACCTGTCTGACCCGCTCCAGGTGTACCGTACCCCCCCCTCGCTCCCTCAGGTCAGCCAATCAGACTGACCCGCTCCAGGTGTACCCCCCCTCGCTCCCTCAGGTCAACCAATCAGACTGACCCGCTCCAGATGTACCCCCCCTCGCTCCCTCAGGTCAGCCAATCAGACTGACCCGCTCCAGGTGTACCCCCCCTCGCTCCCTCAGGTCAGCCAATCAGACTGACCCGCTCCAGATGTACCCCCCCTCGCTCCCTCAGGTCAGCCAATCAGACTGACCCGCTCCAGGTGTACACCCCCCCTCGCTCCCTCAGGTCAGCCAATCAGACCGACCCGCTCCAGGTGTACCCCCCCTCGCTCCCTCAGGTCAGCCAATCAGACTGACCCACTCCAGATGTACCCCCCCCCCTCGCTCCCTCAGGTCAGCCAATCAGACTGACCCGCTCCAGGTGTACACCTCCTCGCTCCCTCAGGTCAGCCAATCAGACTGACCCGTTCCAGATGTACACCCCCCTCGCTCCCTCAGGTCAGCCAATCAGACTGACCCGCTGCAGGTGTACACCCCCCTCGCTCCCTCAAATCAGCCAATCAGACCGACCCGCTCCAGGTGTACACCCCCCTCGCTCCCTCAGGTCAGCCAATCAGACTGACCCGCTCCAGGTGTACACCCCCCTCGCTCCTCAGGTCAGCCAATCAGACTGACCCGTTCCAGATGTACCCCCCCCTCGCTCCCTCAGGTCAACCAATCAGACTGACCCGCTCCAGATGTACCCCCCCTCGCTCCCTCAGGTCAGCCAATCAGACTGACCCGTTCCAGATGTACCCCCCCTCGCTCCCTCAGGTCAACCAATCAGACTGACCCGCTCCAGGTGTACCCCCCCTCGCTCCCTCAGGTCAGCCAATCAGACTGACCCGCTCCAGGTGTACACCCCCCTCGCTCCCTCAGGTCAGCCAATCAGACTGACCCGTTCCAGATGTACCCCCCCTCGCTCCCTCAGGTCAACCAATCAGACTGACCCGCTCCAGATGTACCCCCCCTCGCTCCCTCAGGTCAGCCAATCAGACTGACCCGCTGCAGGTGTACACCCCCCTCGCTCCCTCAAATCAGCCAATCAGACCGACCCGCTCCAGGTGTACACCCCCCTCGCTCCCTCAGGTCAGCCAATCAGACTGACCCGCTCCAGGTGTACACCCCCCTCGCTCCCTCAGGTCAGCCAATCAGACTGACCCATTCCAGATGTACCCCCCCTCGCTCCCTCAGGTCAACCAATCAGACTGACCCGCTCCAGGTGTACCCCCCTCGCTCCCTCAGGTCAGCCAATCAGACTGACCCGCTCCAGATGTACCCCCCCTCGCTCCCTCAGGTCAGCCAATCAGACTGACCCGCTCCAGGTGTACACCCCCCTCTCCCTCAGGTCAGCCAATCAGACTGACCCACTCCAGATGTACCCCCCCTCGCTCCCTCAGGTCAGCCAATCAGACTGACCCGCTCCAGATGTACCCCCCCTCGCCTCAGGTCAGCCAATCAGACTGACCCGCTCCAGTGTACACCTCCTCGCTCCCTCAGGTCAGCCAATCAGACTGACCCGTTCCAGATGTACACCCCCCTCGCTCCCTCAGGTCAGCCAATCAGACTGACCCGCTGCAGGTGTACACCCCCCTCGCTCCCTCAAATCAGCCAATCAGACCGACCCGCTCCAGGTGTACACCCCCCTCGCTCCCTCAGGTCAGCCAATCAGACCGACCCGCTGCAGGTGTACACCCCCCTCGCTCCTTCAGGTCAGCCAATCAGACCGACCCGCTCCAGGTGTACACCCCCCTCGCTCCCTCAGGTCAGCCAATCAGACCGACCCGCTGCAGGTGTACACCCCCCCTCCCTCCCTCAGGTCAGCCAATCAGACTGACCCGCTCCAGGTGTACACCCCCCTCGCTCCCTCAGGTCAGCCAATCAGATAAAGTGATATATAATTGTGATATATGTATTTAATTTATGTTAGTCTTGTATACTGTTTTACCTATGTATTTTACCTCTAAGCATTAACAAAAACTCTTTTAAAATGCTAGAAGAGAACACAAACTGTGAGGTTTAATTAAACACTCTAATCTCTAGAGCTCTCACAATTTTTTGGAGCCCTTCCAGTAACCCTGTAACTGCATTTCCAAATAAAACCATGCTTGGTTTCGTCAATGCTAAACAAATGACTCTGATATCATGAAATAAAGTCAGCGTACGTTATTTCATCACAAATAATGTTTCAATGTACAAATAAAGGCAGCATTTCTTACATTCAACTATTTTTCCTCTGCACTTCACCATCTTAATCTGTTTTAATATGATTTCATATGTATTTTTATGCTTGATTTTAGTGTATGCACTTTCTTTTTATTCTTTATTTCCAATGTAAAGCACTGGAATTACCCTGTGGACGAAATGTGCTACACAAATAAACTTGCCTTGCCTTCCATCTATCCACGTTAACGTAGCGTCGCCTCTCCCAGATCTCTCCGGAGGCGTGGCCTGTGTTTCGGTCCCCTGCTCTGAGCAGGGATGGTTGGATTTAACCCGAACTCTCCAGGTTCTGCTCTGTCCCCGAAGCAAGCAGCTCTAGCCGGCTCAGCTGCGGGTATCGTCACCCGAGCCATCATCAGCCCCTTGGACGTCATCAAAATCAGGTTTCAGGTCAGAGCTCATTTTATTGCTTTTACTTGTGCCTTTGTTTGTTTCTTGGCCTCACCAAAATTAATCCAGTTCAGGTAGGAGATAAACCTCTCTCTCTAGAAAGTTTCTAGAAAGTCAGAACTAATTTCTCCAGTTCTTCAGTCTCTACACTGGCTGCCGGTCTCCTTCAGAATAGATTTTAAAGTTCTGCTGCTCGTATATAAGTCCAAACATAACTCAGCAGCTAAACACCTAACAGAGAAGATCAGAGAACACACACCAAACAGAGAGCTGAGATCCTCAGAGCAGATAAATGAGATCTCCCCCGGGTTAATTCCACTCAGAGTGAATCCTCCTTTAGTTCCCCTGTGGCCCTCAGAGGAACCAGCTCCAGAGGAGATCAGGGGTGCCAACACTTTAGTTACGTTTAAATCCAGGATAAAGACTCTCCTGTTTAGTTGAGCTTTTGTCGACTGAGCACCAAGGTTCAACAACTATTTTATTTCTGCACTTCACTATCTAAATCTGTTTTAATCAATGTTTTTATATTTTCAGTTTTTAATCACTTTGATTTTATGATTATTTTATGCTTGATTTTATTAAATGTATTTTTTTTCGTTTTATTCTTTATTTCCAATGTAAAGCACTTTGAATTACCCTGGGTACGAAATGTGCTACACAAATAAACTTGCCTCTCTCTCTCTCTCTCTCTCCTCTCTCCTCTCTCTCCTCTCTCTCTCTCTCCTCTCTCTCTCTCTCTCTTCTCCTCTCTCTCTCTCTCTCTCTCTCCTCTCCCTCTCCTCTATGTTTCTCGCTCTCGCTCTCTCTATGTCTCTTTCTCTCTCTCCTCTTCTCTACTCTCTCTCTTATGTCTTTCTCTCTCTCTCTCCCTCTCTATGTCTTATCTCCTCTCTCTCTCTCCTCTCTCTCCCTGTCTCTGTCTCTCTCGCTCTCTCTCTCTCTCTCTCTCTCTGTCTCTCTCTCTGTCTCTCTCTCTGTCTCTCTCCTCTCTCTCCTCTCTCTCCTCGCCTCTCTCTCTCTCTCTCTATGTCTCTTTCTCTCTCATCTCTATATTTCTCCTCATCTCTCATCTCTAACATCCTTGGTCTCGATCTCCCTCTCTCTATGTTCTCTCTCTCTCTCCTCTCTCTCTATGTCTCTCCTCCCTCCCTCTCTCTCTCTCCTCTCCTCTCTCATCTCTCTCTCTATCTATCCCTCCCTGATTTCTCTGTCTCCTCTCTGCCCTCTTTACCCTCCCTGTCTTATCTGACTTTAGTCCTCTCACTCCTTGCCTTCATATGCTATCTCCCTTCTCTTTCGCCTCTCTCTCTCCTCGTCTCTCTCTCTCTCTCTCTCTCTCTCTCTCTCAGTTGCAGATCGAGCAGGTTTCGTGGCGGAGCCGGCGGGGGAAGTACTGGGGTCTCTGGCAGGCCACGCGCTGTATTCTGACTGAGGAGGGGCTCCCTGCTTTCTGGAAGGGCCACATCCCCGCTCAGCTGCTGTCTGTGTGCTATGGGGCCGCTCAGGTACTGCTAGAGCAGGCATCTCCAAACCTGGTCCTGGAGGTTCAGGGTCCTGCGCATTTTATTCACAACCCTGTTCTAACTAGTGATGGGTCGTTCTTGAACGATTCGTTCTTGAACGAATCTTTATTGTGATTCGGAAGAACGAATCGTCTCGGGGAGCGATTCGTTCAGTTGCGCATGCGCAGAAGCAACGCAATCTGATTCGGAAAAAGAAAAGATTATTTCATTTCAAGATTAAGTTCATTTCTCGAGTCCTTTCGGCCTTCTGTCACGTGACGATCCCTAATATTAACCAAATGCCGTTTGAGCCGGAAATGCACAAGATTCGTTCTTTTCTCCGAGTCCTCTGGCTCCTTTCGTTCTTTTGTTAAATTGTTTTTGTATTCATTATACAACACCTTGATGTATAGTATGTATAGAATACAATATTTTGAAATGTAAAATAATAGTATAATCTGAAGGCTCAACACAACGGACCTTTATCATGGACTTTAGAACTGCAGAGTTACATAAGATTCATGAAGCATTTTTGAGTCACTTTATTTTTAGTGTATAATAAATTACCTGTAGTATTTACAAGTTGTCATTTAATTGTAAAGTCACTTACGAATAGTACGTAATAACTTTTAACTAAATAATTTTTATACTTCATAATTTAATTATGCGGTTATTTTATAAATCAGATTGTCAGTGTATTGTTTGTGATACAAGCAATTTGAAAATTAGAATAAAAACAAACAAACAAGCTATAAGTAGCTACTTTGTATTTGTAGGCTTGGATTATTTTATTATACAGTTCATTGTTCTGAAGACAGTAAAAAGGTACAAATAAAAAAAAGATAGCAGGTATTTGTTAATTTATGAACTACATCACAGATCTCAAAACCAGAAAACAATCACAGTTACAGAAATGGGCACACATTTTTTTCTTTATGTATTAGGCCTATTTATCTTTAAATTAGTATTACTAAAATACTGAACGGGATAAGGTCACGTGACAGAAGAACGAAAGGAGCCGAGGACTCGATGAAAGAACAAATCTTTTCTGTTTCCGGCTCAAACTGCGTTTGGTTAATATTAGGAGCGTCACGTGACAGAAGGCCCCGGGGCCGGACTGCACTCGTTACCATCAGAGAGAAGAACTGTGAGGAACGAATGAGACTTTAACCTAAACACAGATCAGAACTGAGCTGAATCAGACTAAAATACTTTAAGTAGGCTTAAGTAAAAAAAATTTTTGTCTTCTAGCATTATAGTTTTGGTCTTATTTGTAGTGTGATTCGGGTTTGTGTATATAATAAATGTGTTCGGGAAGAAACACACAACACTTTATTGGTATTTTACTAAAATGAACGAAATGACTCGAAAAAAGATTCTTTCATTTTACTGAACGGGACTCAAAGATCCGAGTCGGAGAAACGATCCGAACTTCCCGTCAGTAGTTCTAGCATGAATGCTACTCTAACTTCAGACAAGCCAAGAGGAGCTGAATTAGTGCGGCAGGTGTGTTTCCTGACGGTTGAACCACATATACGCAGGGCTCCGGACCTCCTGGAGCAGGTTTGGTGAACCCTGTCCGAGCGCCAGCTGGAGACGAATCGGCCGACATTCATTTTATAAATGTTTAGCCAGTAACAGCGAGTCACGTAAACATTGAGCAATCAGGAAGATGCGCTTCAACATTGGGAGCCAATCACGAATCAGGTTTTTTTTTTTTTACATTTCCAACATTTGACCAATGAGATCCTTCCGATGTTCAGATGCGCATTTCTGCGTACGTATCAGTCACGCATTACGACCTTTAATCAGAGAGCGAATGACTCGAGATCGCGCTCTACGCATAAACTTTATATTACCTTTTAGTCTGATTGAATTTCAATTATATGTAGCACAATGAAGTGTGATATTTATAATTGACAAATAATAGTTTTATTTGTGTTCTGCGGTTTCTTGCTCATACTGTAGGTGTACCAACAGAGCTGAGGTTTAATGACTAATACATTTTTTTTTAAATACAATATTTTATGTATTAAGCACTAATACAGAAGTATTATTTATATTGTTTTGAAAAAAAATATTCAGGATAGTTTAACTAATCTAATGGTTTTTAGATCACAATAATCTGTGTTTTCTTGCTAATATTTACCTGTTTAATTTTTCTATTTCTTTTTTTAGTTTTATTAAAGATGTTTTGATGTTCTACCTAGATTTTTCCCCACAACAGTTTAAAACAACTTTTAAAATCTTTAATACTTAAAAATACTTTAATACTTTTTTCACATTGTATATTGAGCTATTGGAGTTTGAAGAAGTTTTCCATTAATCTTTCAGTTTTCCCAATATATATTTCTTCCTGATAAAAAAAAATAATAACAATAATTCAATTGAAAAAAACTATTTAAGTAATAATTTCTACATTCACTGAAATATTTTGTTTCTATGGTTATTTTATAGCTCAATCATATTCATATATACAAATTAAACTTTTTAAGCATTGTAATTATCTTTTTATTTGATTTTATTTAATAATATATTTGTTTATTTAAACTGTTGTTTACCTTTTATTATTGAAACCAATGAGTTTTTATTGTTTTTAGTTCTTAGAATATTTTAATTAAAAAAGGGTTTCATGACTCTCTATTTTTCACTTTGAAAATATATTATAAATCCTAAACGCTTTTTCATTATTGATTAGGCCTATTAGTAGAATACGGAATAATAAAAACATGATTAATAATAATAATAATAATAGTGATAAAGACTCTGAATAATATCAAAGAGTCATTGAGACACTGAAAGTTCTATAAAGTTCTATGTGTTGATATTTTATCAGCACAGGAACTGCATTTGACCCAAATTATGTATTTTTAAACAGAAAAAAACAATGCTTTCAGCCAGATTCGAACCCTGGACGTGGAGAGCGTGTGTGGCTTTACATGCCCAACGCATCAGGGGTAGCAGGGTGAGCTCTGTGTGAAGCTCACAGCTGCTGCTTTGTGTCTCAGTTTGCGAGCTTTGAGGTGCTGACCGAGCTCGTGCACAAGAAGAGCTCCTACGATGGTGGATCCCCGGCGGCGCATTTCCTCTGCGGAGGGCTCGCCGCCTGCTCGGCTACGGTGGCCTGCCAGCCGCTGGACACGCTGCGCACGCGCTTCGCTGCTCAGGGCGAGCCCAAGGTCAGTGTGGAAGTAGAGCTGAGAGAATATAACGTGTAGTAGTTTACGCTCCTTAAAGGTGTCGTATCACGTAAACTCAACTTTTCAGACGTTTCTCTCGTGTTTCTCATTTCACACAAAATATTTAAAGCTAATTTAAAGGTTATTATTGGTTGGTGCACTTTTGAATAATCTAATTGAAAATTTTGATGTGATGTAACTCCAGAATTACAGATATCTATTTCTGAAATACTGAATTTTGGGATGAATCAGCATTTTTTAATGGAAGATTTAAAACTTTTTTTTAGGAACATATCAATTCTAGTCCTGATTACAAACTGTGACGGTGGGGCAGATCGCAGATGCTTGTTAATAAAGTTACTTCCCAAAAACAGAGATAAGAAATCCTGTTTCTCCAGGTTTAAAAGTGTATCGGGTAAAACTCAGACATTTCATGTTTTAGTGTTGTTTCCTCATCAGAAACAGTCTTATTCAGATTGGTTCATGCATGTTTATGTAATCCTATTTTCTTTTTCTGAGAGCTCAAAGCAGCTCGATGGCTGTAGCCGTGTCCATTGGCCGAAGCACCGCCCACTAACCAATCAGATGAAGAGCTAATGCAGCTCATCTCAGTGATGGCCCCTGCTGGCCCTGACTAGTTTGCTGCTCTAGGCAAGATTTTGTGTGGTGTCCTCGCACCCTCCCTTTAAATGTATTTTTATAATTAGAACACAGCAATATATAACAATAAAAACACAATACAAAAAAAAAACACACAAAGTAAAATTATTATGTACCATTTTAAGGAGATTCAAAGACATCGTTTATGATAAATACTGCCTTTTGAGGGCTAGTAAGAGTGCAGTGATAGTCTAGAGAAGGTACAAATATTTATTATCAAGCAGTTAAAAGGTCCATAATATGGCACCTTTAAGAGAGCGAGCTAAACAAACTTTATTTTTTTCACATTTGTGATTTTCAGTCACTTTGTATGGAAAAGTAAATGCCCCCATGATCGTGATCCTGGTGTGTGCAGATGTACTGTAACCTGAGGCACGCGGTGGGCACCATGCTGCGTTCCGAGGGGCCGTTCACCTTCTACAAGGGTCTCTCGCCCACCCTCGTCGCTGTGTTCCCTTACGCCGGCCTGCAGTTCTTCTTCTATAACATCCTGAAGAAGCTCCTGGAGCAGCAGAACGCCGGAGCATCAGGTTATATTCTTACTAAAAATAAACTTTCCTGCATCTTCATTATAGAGTGAAAGTGAGCAGTTGGTCAGATCTGGAGTAACCCATACCTGGAATGTGCGCTCTGCATGTAGCCCATCCCAGTGTACACACACACACACAGCAGTGAACAAACACACCGTGAGCACTCACTAGGAGCAGTGGGGGCCATGGCTGCGGGGCCCGGGGAGCAGTCGGGGAACTGGAGCTCCTCGAGGGCTCCACAGCTGTGGTTGCTGAAGATGGAGAGCAAGTGTTTCATCACTCACTCCACCTTCAACTCGGTGGATCTGGGGATCGAACCTGCGACCTTCTGATCACAAGTCCATCTCCTGATCCACCGGACCACAACTGCCAATGATGAGAAAGAATCTGAGCTCAAGAGAACGAGCTGCTGTGATAAACTTACAGGTGTTTCTGCTTCAAATAAACTCTGTAGCTGACGCCACTCTGCATGTTTCTCCTCTCTGTTAGTGTGAGGTTAAAAGGTTTAAAAAAAGACCTCAGTCAACGAGCTAAACCAATCAGAAGCAAGAGTTGGGCAAAGCTGGTTTCTGATTGTTGTTCTAGTCGTCCGCGTCATAGAACTCGTTAAAAAGAAGTGTTTTGAAGCAGGAGATTATAGCTTTTTGCTTGCAAAAACAAATGATAAAAGTGCAACGATTTTATCTCGGTGCAAGAATACTGCGCATGTGTTACCTCACACGACTCTGGAGCTCATATAAACACAGAAAAACACTCCCTCGCAGAACCCGGACGTGCTGCTAGAAACGCGCTGGTCAGGAAGTTATCGAGCTCTCTATCGTCTCATCGAGAAAATGTTTGTCAGCGTTAATTAATGTAATTTCTCTTGTTTAAAATGGTACCCGATGTGAGATTGGACTGAAATGCAGAACATTAGCGCGCTCCAGGGACTGCATTGTTCTATCATCAAAGACGATCAACTCATTATCGTTGCTCTGGAGGCTCGAACAGCAGATTTATAACCAGTGGCTGGAGGGAGGGGCCTGTGATCTCATTGGACAATCCCAGTGTCCTTCAAGAAGATCAACCAATGGGCCGTGATTAACGTCTCTGATACCCTGCGTATAATGTTTAGTTTGACATCCACACACAGTAAAACCGGCGCTGCGTACCACCAGCAGGTGTCCAGGGACCACTAGTGACACACGTATCACAATTTGAGAACCACTGCTCTAAACCACTCATGAACTAAGTCCTTCTATCGGCTACGTAATTACAATGGACTTAAGCTTAAGATACATTTTCGGGGAAAAAAAATAATTTATTTACACAACGTTACCAGTCTTCGTTCTTCTAGAGCCAGTATTATGGTTCTGAAATGTGGATTATTGGTGTTTTGGTGTCTCAATGCAAAGTCAGAAAACACGTTAATTTTGTTATTATTTGCATTTATTTATTCCTGATTTTTCAATGTCTCAAATGATTAGTTTTGCTGTTCTTTCATGCAAAACTCCTCCTTTACGTGATGCCGTCTTCAGCGATTGGTCTTTAAACTCAAGTCTGCTGTTATTGGATACAGCGGGGGAGCGCTGCAGAAATAATCAACTGCTCGCATCACACTAACTGGTTTTGACTAAGAGGAAGATGAAAGCTCTAATAAAGTGGAACTGATTCATTCTTTATCAAAAGCCTTTCTAAGAAACCTGAGTTCATGTAGATTCACGAAGCTGAAAATGCCCGAGAACACAACAGAAAGCCTCTTCTCTTTTCAGAATAGAAAGATGAGAATCCCTCACGAAAGAGAAGACATCATGAATCTCAACCGCTAGCAGCTCTGTTTGAGGAACAGCTCTGGCGAGCGGTGGGAGGAGCTTAGTGTACAGTACAGTTCTGTACAGTTCTACCTCACTTTTAGAAGAGACTCGTTTCAGCCAATCTAACGCGAGTCTTTCTTTTTGAAGATGATAACTCGAGACACAAATACTTTTCAGGAATAAATCCTCAGTCTTGCAGCTCTGTTACCCACGGAACGAGCAAAGGATTATTTTCAAGGAGGCATTTTCAAGGAGCTGGCTTTTGAAAAATCCTTTAAAGAAGATCATTTTTTAAGTTTGACCTCTTTTGTCTTGGGTTGCCAGATCTCCGGTGTTAAAGCTGCTTTGCTTTCAGGCGGCGTGGCGAGTCTGGTCAGCGGAAGCTGTGCTGGGGTCATCAGTAAGACGCTGACGTACCCCTTCGACCTGATCAAGAAGAGGCTTCAGGTGAGCGGCTTTGAGGAGGCCCGGCTCACGTTCGGAGAGGTGAGGGCCGTCGTGTTCATCCATGTTCTCTTTCCAAACAGAATCTTTTTAGCGTGTGAGGTTTCGAGTGATCGTTCATGAGGGCGCTAAAAGTTTGAGGAACATCCAGTTTGAGTTTTACATGGAAATCTGCTCTGCCTGGCGACGCACAAAGGCAGTAAGTTTGCCTTTCTGTGAGTGGAAAACAGGAGAAATTACATCCCTGTTTTGTGTTATGCTATCCAAGGCAAGGCCATTTTTTTGTAAGCTCCAAGATAAAAGTGAGTAATTGTTTATTATGTTCAAACGTACTTGTCTTAATAGTGTTTAGGCTCATAAATAATCAATACGTAAGGGACGTACAGCGCTTAGGTGTGCATTATTCAGTTTTAAACGCACAACGTGGAGGCGAAGAACTTTAAAACTGAATAATGCATGTTTAAACTTTGACTGATAAAACAAAACAAAACAAAACAATCCGAGCAGCGTTCAGAGACACTTTTTTTAGCTTTAGCATAACGTGAGTTTTACAGGACTGTCTAGAGCGCTCACTAGCTTCATACACCGAGAGCACGTCAGGATTGATCGTTCACATATTTAGAATAACTGTAGTTTTGTCATGGTTTCTAAATCCACTGTGAAAGTGGGAAGCTTCCTTTAAAAAAAAAATTTAGCATTTACTCCGACACACACGATTCCCTTCTCATGCTAGGCTTTCTTCTACTCACCCGAACTGGACATTTATCTGAGTGAAAATGGTCACTAGAAAGAAACTATGATCAACACCTCTTTGGAGGAGCTCACGTTCAACCATCCGGCATTTGTTGAAATAGTTGCTAAAACAAATAAGCTACTGAGGACTGAATATAACGTAGTATTCCGCTGGATTCCCGTTCATGTGGGAATAACAGGAAACAAGAGAGTGGAAGATGTGCAAAACAAACAAACCCAGAGTCCTGCTGTCAACATCTCACATCACCAACAGAGCTAAAACTGAAATAAACCATCGAGTAGTGAAACATTTGGCAGCAAGAATGGAACCAACAAACCCAAAACAAATCGCATGAAATCTCTCCAGAGCTCGGAGTCAATCAAACAAGTTTAGGAGACAGAAGAGATCAAATATTATTAACCAGACGTCCAATTGGGCGCTCGAGATTAACTCGTAGCTTTCTTCTTAAAAGAGAGGCAGTGCCTTTATAGACATTGCAAAAGTATTTTATCTATTAAACACATCTTGATAGAACGTCCAATTCATAATTCCATGAAGAGAAGAACTTGACTGGAGAAGATCTGAGAGAAGTCCACGCTAACCCAAAAGAGCTAAAAACGTCTTTACTGAGGACAGACTTGAGCTGGGAATTGTAACTTAGTTTTAAAACAAGTTTGTGATGATCCTCTGAGCTTTTAAATTGAAATATTAGCAACATTTTAAAACAGGGACAGCCATGAAGTGGCCATGCTGCCGTCAGGGCTTTATAAAGAAAAGAAAGAAAGAAAGAAAAATGGTCGCTAGAAAGAAACGATTTTCTGGAGGAGCTCACGTTGAGGGGAGAAGAGTGAGAGAAACATGTCCCTATGAACTTAATCTAAACACTTTTAAAGCGCTCACCATCGAAGCAAGTCAAAACGTCACCACAATCTCTTCAATGTAAGATAACTGCATGAATGAAAGCAGGTGAGGCAAAGGAGAAACTCCTTGTTTCAATTCAATGTGGATTTATACAAGAATTGTCACTCCATGCGCTCCGCTAGCTTTTGTTGTCCGTCATCGGCCTCTTGATTTTAGTTCAGCAGAGCTCCTCAAGCGACGGGTGGTGTAAAAAATTGACCGTACAACTTAAATAATACATTCGCTAGAACAAAGTTGAACAAGTCTGTGAATGGTGCGCTAGCGCTCGCTTTAAGTGGTTTTTTGCTATGGTTACCAATTTAGGGCAAGGATACAAAGAGTGAACAAACCGATGGAATTAATTATTCAGAAATTTACAACACCTGTGTAGGATTACAAATTTAAGAACTATGATTTCATAACATAGCAAATTTTGCAAATTTATGTTGCAGTCACTTTTATCACTATTGAATTGATGTAGACCATTTGGTGATGACCCCACTGAGACTCATGCTCCTTAAGGTCTGGGGACCTCTTGATAAGTACCATCTCGTGCGATGTAAGGCTGACCTTTTGCTGCCTTCATGAACATCTGGGGTTGGGCTCCTCCTTGGGGGTGCTTCCTAACACCTGCCAGCCAATCAGAATCGAGTGTTCAGACAGACCGTGGCATACTAGAGTGTTAAGCCTGATTTATAATACTGCGTCAACTCAACGAATTGCACTCTGGGTCGTCTGTTGCGATGTACGCTTCCCAAAAACTGTAACTTCACGTCAAGGCTTTGCAGACCACGAGCTCTGTGATTGGGCAAAGCGGAGCAGTCCACTCTCTTTCTGGGCTTCAGCTCCGTGTTAAAAACTGGATTATGAATTAAATCTTTGGCGATGAAGTAAATATCCTTCCTTTCTTATCTGTGCTGAGTTTTAGCTAGCTAGATGTTTGCAATGTCATCACGATCATATGAATATTGATCAATTTAGAAACAGAGCTTTTACAGCAGCAGCGGATGTATGTAAGAAGTTATATTGAAACTATTTATGATAAGATAAATAATCTTTTGTTCGTATCTGTGTTTTGGTTTGCTAGCAGTTGGCATTCTCATCAAACCAGTATTGATCAGAGCGAAGGCAGCACAGACGGAGCGCACAACTACGAATGCTTTGTTTAGAAATGAGTGAGAGCAAAGCTTCCACAGAGAATAATAAATAAATCAGGGTTCAATCGGTAACTTTAAGTGATATTTGAAACTGTAGCTAAAAACATAATTTCAGACGAATCCTTTTCCTGGTTTCTGATTATGTACTTATAAGAACGGCGCGGTGTGGACGAAGCCGTGACTGTTGCGTTGTGTTGCGCAGGTGAGGACGTATGGGGGTTTTTTGGACTGCGTGCGGCGGGTGGGCCAAGAGGAGGGCTTTCGGGGGTTCTTCAAGGGTTTGTATCCCAGCCTCCTGAAGGCCTCGCTCTCCACCGGCTTCACCTTCTTCTTCTACGAGGTGTTCATCAGCGCCATCAGCAGGCTCAAGAGCAGCTGAGGTCCCACTGCTCGGTGAGTCGAGAGGAAACGTGCTTTTAAAGGTTCGGATGAACTCAGAAGCACAGACTGGAAGATAACTGGCCTGAAGTGGATCATCTGGATTCTTTACGTCTTCTTCCGTCACCTGTTCACTTGAAGAGCGCTGTTACTGTTATGCTTGTGGTTTCATATCTGTGCTGTCATTTTTGTTTGTTTTGCACTCAAGGCAGGGGCTCATTTTTCTTTTATTAGTAATATTATTATTACTATCCACGATAGATTTATTTGAATCCCTTTTAACACTAAACTAAATAAGACCTGGTTTATTCATTTTTATCATGGTCAAAGTGTGCTGTTGCTTTCTGCCTTTAATACAAGTTTTTATTGTTGTATTTATGTTATATTCTCTGAAAACTGAAACAGACCTCTCATCTGAAGGTCTTACACACGATGGATGTTTACTCAAGCACATATTTATCTTATCACAAACTTAACTAGGGTGTTGATGGGGGAAAAAAACTATTTTTGTAATAAAAATGACTTCTGATTTGAGTTCTGTTTGTGTGTTTGCTGCTGTTTGTGGATTCTAATAACTGAACAAATTTATTTTATGAATTTGGGATTTATTAAGGATCTATGATAAAGATCAGTTTGCTTCATAATTACGTGGATCAATCTGAGAGGATTGTCATGCACAGTTCTTCGATTTTGAAATCGATCACATTTCTTATCAGTCAGCTCACCGTCTATGTTTTTAATAAGCCACTAGAGAATTGAAAATGTCATGCTTCTTTGTTTTATCCGGCTGTGTATAGTTTTCTTACAAAAGCACATGACCGTCGCTCACAGCATGTAAGGGAGGGTAGATGAAGCAGTCAGAGGTAAAAATCACTGATGGTGAGCGCAATTGTGATGTAAACTTTACAAAAAAGATGTTCCAGGGCTTCACGGTGGTGCAGTGGGTAGCACGATCGTCTCACAGCAAGGTCGCTGGTTCGAGCCTCGGCTGGGTCTGTGTGGAGTTCTCATGTTCTCCTCGTGATCGCGTGGGTTTACTCCGGGTGCTCCGGTTTCCTCCACAAGAACAAAGACATGCGGAATAAGAGAATTGAGTAAGAACGATTGTTCACAGTGTTTGAGTGAGAATGAGTGTGTGTGGATGTTTCCCAGTGATGGGTTGCTGCTGGAAGGGCATCCGCCGTGTAAAACATATGCCAGAAGAGTTGGTGGTTCATTCCGCTGTGACGATCCCAGAAAGGGAAGAAAGCTGACAAGATAATGAATGGATTTTATAATCCACCATGGTTGTGATGCCCTAGAATTTCAGGTCAGTCAGAGCGTACATTCGTCATTGAGATGAGCTGCATTATTGGTTTGTGGGTGGTGCTTCCCCCAATGGGCGTGACTACATCCATGGTACCATTTTGATCTCGCATGTCTCGGTCAGATTAGAGTTGGAGACCTCCGAACCCCCCGTCTGGCCGTGATACCCAGCAGTTATCACATTTTTTTTAAAATATCACGCTCTAAAAATACACTGTCCAACCGGCGGGAAGTTTCACTCTAATGATCACTGAAGCCCTAAAAAATGAAATCTAGCTTTAATAAAAGATTTCAGTGAACACATGCTCTCATTCCTCCAATCTGTGCTTAGTGTTCGCGTCACGTGATGCGGTATCGCAGATCAAAGTTAAGTTAAACTGCATAAACTGGAACTTCCGGTTTCGCACCGTCGAATGGAATCCCATTCAGATCAATGGAGCTGATTTCTTGGAGCTGGCATCAGAAAGAGAAAATAAAGTTACACAAACATGCATGAACCAATCTTAATATGACTCGAGGTATGTTTCTGATGAGGGAACAAGACTAAAACATGAAATTTCTGAAAATTCGAGTTTACAAGATACGTCCCATTTCATCTTTCAACCGGTGATTCAACAAAATCAAACTTAAAAAAGAAGTAAGCGACAGCCAGCGATGGCTTTCAACATTGCTTGAGGAGAACCAACACCAACATCAGAAGAATCTCCTAATATAGGCTTCCTTATTGTCTCTGTTTACAATAAAACCATGCAAAAATTTTGGGAAGCTTCATCCACTTCGTACTCCTGTGAAGAACCTGAAAGTGAGCTGAGAATGTTGGGTTGGAGAACCACTTGCTCACGCTGCAGGTGAATTTCTGAGCACCTGACTTACGAACAAGCAACCAATGAGAAGAGCTGTAAAAGTGATAAGCATCTAAACTGATTGTTTCTTCTCCGGAGTAAACATTGTCACATTTGAAGAAGGAAGTAAATATTGACTTTGCGGATCTTTGACAGGGATTGCCCTGTGCCCTCAGACCTCAGGGGACACTGAAGAGTTGAAACCATCCAAAAGAGTTCCGAAGTGAATCACTCGTTTTGGATCTGGTTATGAGTCTGAAAGCGATTGTTAAGATTCCTGGATTGCAAAACAGATCATTTATGTTTTAGAGGCTCTCAGGTTTCAGGTTTTCATGAGCTGCCATCATTACAAACAACCAACCAATGAGGAACTGAAGAACAGCTGTGAAAGTGATAAGCATCTGAAATGATGGATCCACATTATCGCACTTGAAGAAGGAAGCAAGAACTAACGCAGAGTAACGTTCACGACTGACTGCTTTGTTCCCAATGCCAACATCACGTTACTTTCCAAGACGACACCTTTCCAAGACCCTGAGAAGATTGTGACCTGCTTAAAAGTATTGAAAGAGTCTGAAAGACTTTTGGACTTTTCATAACACAGACAGACTTCTGAGCGAGTCGTAAAGACAGTGAAGTGTTTGTGGCCATAATAGAAGCAACGGAAGATTTACAAGGAGGAACTGCAGCCAGTGATTTAACAAGAGTAGAGTATCTCTACAGAAACACAAAGAGCGACCGGACAGGATTTCTGAAAATCAAGAAGCTCAGGAGAGTCTGGAATAAGAGGTCAAACAAATTGGGAAGAGATCAGAAAGGAGAGGCTTTGTGAAGGGGAACGATTGGAAGAGTCATAAAAGTGATAAACATCTAGATTCAACTTTGCTGCTGCAAGCAAAGCAAGGAGGAACTTTATCACTGTTAGATAAGAACAGAGACACTGGGATAGTACGTTTACTGGGCTTTTTGAACAAAGAAGCTCAGACGACTATGACTTTATTTGGAGAAAACAAACCTCAAAGAAACTGACGGATTGGGACACCGTTTCACCATGTGGCAAGTGGATATACGTGCTTTCAAGGAGCCTGTTGGCATCATACGGATGTTTGAGGTGCTTCTAACATGCATCTGCTTTGCTCTGGCAGCATCAGCCGGCGTTCCAAACAGTGCTCTGTCATATTGGGCTTGGTGCATGTTCTGCTGGACCTTCTGCTGCTTCCTCACCTTCCTCATCGTCATCTTAGAGCTCACCGGGGTTAAAACAAAGGTGCCGATCTCCTGGGAGGACTTCACCATGGCCTACGCCATGCTCTCCACTCTCATGATGGTCACCGTTTCCATCATCTACCCAGCGTTTTTCACCTCCTCTTCCAGCTCCAGGCAAATTGCAGCCTCTGCGCTGTCCTGGTTGGGGTTCGGACTCTACATCTGCGAGGTTTGGCTCCTCAACAGAAGACCTGGAGAGATCAGTGGGTTCCTCAGCACCATTCCAGGTCTTCTCAAAATTTTGGAGACCTTCGTGGCTTGTGTGATATTCACCTCCCTGAACCCGGAGGACTACAGGAAGTATCCTGGGACTCAGTGGTGTGTGTTTGTGTACTCCATCTGCTTCGTCTGTTCGCTGCTCATCATCCTCCTCACCATCGCCAGGCTGGTACCCCTCTGCAGGATCTCCTTCGACAGGGTGGTGATTGGTTTCACTGGGTTGGCAGTTGCTCTCTACGCCACGGCGGTGGTCATCTGGCCGCTCTATGTCTTTAAAAAGTACCCTCGGCCTCCGGACTGCAATCACTGTGTTTGGGACAATCTGGTGGTGATCACCTTCATGACGGTCATCAATCTTCTGGTTTATACCGCTGACGTGGTTTACTCCGTTAAACTGGTGTTCTTCACCCAGCAGGGATAAGAGCTTCAGGAGGTGACTTCTATGAATTGGGACAGTGTTACACGACAGTAAAGGCAACAAGATGTTCGAGATCAACAAGGAAAAAATAGCAATACAGAAGATAAAAACGGGTTAGTGTAGCTCTGAGGAAACATTCATGGATGGGGTGGTATGCGGTACAAAATGTAATCAGATTCACTTGTAAAGGGGTTTCACAAAGGTCAATTTGGGATTAAAGTGTTTTTGTACATAGAGAGGTTTGTAACACATTGAAACTGTAATTTGTTGTCCATCCATTTTAGTTTAAAAGTCACATACTTTATTATAAAAGAAAGTGGTCTAGCGTCGACTGGAGAAGACTCCATTAAATTTAAAACATCACCTTTGTACTAAGCGTCACGGTGGCGCAGTGGGTAGCGCGGTCATCTCACAGCAAGAAGGTCGCTGGTTCGAGCCTCAGCTGGATCAGTTGGTATCTCTGTGTGGAGTTCTCATGTTCTCCTCGTGATCGCGTGGGTTTACTCCGGGTGCTCCGGTTTCCTCCACAAGAACAAAGACATGCGGAATAAGAGAATTGAGTAAAAACGATTGTTCATAGTGTTTGAGTGAGAATGAGTGTGTGTGGATGTTTCCCAGCGATGGGTTGCAGCTGGAAGGGCATCCGCCGCATAAAACATATTCCAGAAGAGTTGGAGGTTCATTCCGCTGTGGAGACCCCGAAAGGGAAGAAAGCTGACATGAAAATGGTTGGATGGATGGACCTTTGTACTCCATTTCTTCTCTCTTTTTTGCACTGAAACCTGACACAACACAGGTTTCCCTTTTAAAAATGTAAAAACTGGACTCAAGGTTGCTATAGCTCCTTAAAATGTAATCTTAGCACCCATAAAACTCATACATTCACTTCACAATAGCTTCTTACATCAAAGAGCCAAAACTGTGGCATGCAAACTGTCTTTGTGGAGGATAGCCGCTTACAAGACGAAAAAGAGCGAAAGCAGAGCCCTCCCCCCACACCTCCCAACATGTGATTTTATCAGAGAGCACAAAGTATAAAAATAAACCATTGAGCGATCAGGATCTTTCATTACTGTGTTCGTTTTAGAGAATCGTTCTGTTTTCATGTTGAACAGGAGTTATGTTCTGAAAATCTTAAGTTCTTTTGTAGGTTGCTCTAAAATGTTTTTTAATACATAACTGAGTTTTTGAGTTGGCGCCCTCTGCTGGTCAAATCTGTGTTGAGCACTTTTAATGTGCTTGTTGAAGACACCCGACCCAGCACCAACAAATCTCATCTCATCTCCTGGAGTTCTCTTTCTGAGTGCTGTTCGAGAGGGAGATTCTGCTTTTTGGTGTTTTGTATGTGTGTATGTATATAAGACTTGTTTATTGGTTTAGATTCTTTCTGGCATTTGACTTTCTCCTGTTGTTAGACCACGAACTTGTTTGAGCCAAGATAAACAGTTTGGTTTATTTAAGTTAGATAACCTTCTGTTGTTTAGAGGCACAGTAGATTAGATTGACGTCGCTTCTTTTTGAGCGAGTTGTTTAAGGTTTTATTTCTGATTTAGTTAATTTAGAATGTAATAGTTGACGGTGTGTTTTTTAACTGGCAGCTCATCCGCTGATCGTTGCCCTTCTTTCACTTTTGCTGTGTAAATTGTTTTAATGCATTTTTTTTATTACCTTCCTCCGATATTCCGCCTCGTTCTCTTCTCCTCGTGCGTTTTTCCCCTAGAGAATGTGATGTGAAATTCAAGTTGCATTCTGGGACTGAAAGGGTGCCATTAGATCCCAAACACCAGCCGGCTATCATTATTTTTCTATCTTGTGGCTATTTACTGAAATACATGGTCAAACTTTTCTGTCTAAAAGGTGTCTGTATTGAAACTTACTCGTGAAAGTGTGACGCGTTTTAAATGCATCTGAAATTAAAGTCTGGAAGGAAACAAGGGCTTTGAACCGCTCTCAATCTCGAGACTTGGTTTTGATTTAGATTTTTTGTGACATAACACAGAAAAAGGGAATGTTATTCATTTTACTTTATTCATCCAGCTAACAGGAAAAAACGAATGCACTAGATTCCGTCCCATGATAATTCTTTCAATAGTAATGAGTTGGTTAAATAGTAATGAGTTGGTTAAATAAAAACCGTTTGGTATTATTAGTTCAGTTGAAAGTTGAATAATTATAATATAAATGTAAGATCAAATCAAATGTGTTTCTTGAACACAGAGTTAGCGTTAAGAGAATGCAGAGGGTCTTGACGCTGGAATAGCGTTAACATTAGCTCATTTCAAACCATGACAATTAAACTCCATGAAGAAAATATGTTACAATTGTTGTAGAAATACATCTAAAATGTAATTCCAGCGGTCACAAACTGGTGATCAATCAATATCACAAAGAGCATTTTGTTTGAAAGATGTTAAATTCCTTTTGAAGATTTTAATGCTACATTTAAATTGTTCGAACATGTAAAAATATCTAATTAAATACAAGTAATTTGTCATGTGCTCTACTTTAGTAAAGTGGTGAGCACATACTACAGTACTAGATTACAAGCTGAGTGGAACTACCACAACATATTTATTTTCAAGTACTCACTGTATTTCACTAAATATATCACTATGATATTGACGTAAATACTAAAGCATTTTCTTTCATTTTATAAACAACTTCCAAACACTGTTATGATCAGAAACATACTCCAGTATAAAGTAACTTTCTCAACTGAGCTGATTTAAGTTCTCGTGTCATGGAGACCAGTTAAGAGCCTTTTTAAGCTTAAATATAACCCAAACAAGTGAGAAATTCAAAATTCACAGCCCTCAGAGAGTTTATGAAAGTCAAAACCAGCGAAAGGAATCTACAGACCTTCAGGATCCTGGGGTTAAATGTTTTTTTGTGGGTTGTAAACTTAAGCATTTTTAACATAGGTCTCAATGGGAATTTGCTCGCTTCTGAGCCCAGCCTCCAGTGGCCGGTCAAGGAATTGCAGTTCAGGGTTTTTTTTTAATCGCGCATCAGGAGAGGAAGTATGGTATGGAAGTATGGAAGTATGTAGCTTGATTTAAACCTGTTTTAGACTCAAACCGGACTCGTTTTAGACTTGTTAGCCTGCTTCGGACTCGGACTTGACCTGGACTCAAACTTTGGACTCAGTTTTGGACTTGGACTTGACTACAGCTCCACAGATTACACTCTAACGAGAGTTAAATTTTGCTCTCAGGATTTTTGCGTGCAAGTTCAGATTTCATGAGTTTGTGATTAACACAAATATTTATGAATTAATTATTAATTTATGCAATAACTAATGATGATGGTTCATGTCACCTTACTGCAGTGTTCCTCAATTATTTTCTGTCATGCCCCCCAGGAAGAAAAAAACATCTCGTGCCCCCCGTGCGACTATAAATAGTATTATTTGTCTTTAAAATGTGTTATAACACTTATAATTATGTGTATGTGTAACATAACACAGTCTACTTATTAACATATAAGAGAAAAAAGAAAGAAATATGGACCAACTTACAACAAAGAAAAGCTTTATTAACTGCAGAAGAAAAGATTTAAGGTGCATCTGAAATGTAAAAAAACATTAAATCCTTAATAAAACTATAAACATTGTTTGACTGATCGTGATTGCTGCCAATATTCGGCACATTTTCCCTGAAAAAACTCTTGGGGTGTAATGTCTTTAAGTGACGCCTTCATTTATTTGGCTTCATGCTGTCCGCTGCCAACATGTTTAGACTCAGTAAGCACACCTGTCTCTCCTCGTCTCCCACCGCTGTCACAGTGAAGCCAAGCGCTATATACGCGTCATATTTCCTCGTCTTAGCTTCCTTCTCTCTCCGCCTGTCTTCTACACTTCGTGTCTACACTTCATACTCTGCCAATGAGAGCGCCACTGCCCCCTAATGTAGTGGAGTAGTATTGCACTTTATTCTAGAACAGTAAAAAAAAAAAAATAGAAAAATAAAAAAGCCTTTTCCCTGAGGTCAAATGCACCCCCCTTGACAGAGCCTCGACCCCCCCACCCCCCCACCCCCCACCCCTATTTCAGAACCACTGCCTTACAGTGACATGTTCCCAGCAAGCCTCTCCGTTTCCTATCAATGCTTCTTCTTTTCAAGGTCAATAAACCCGATGTGTTTCAGATCACATCTCAGAGGGGTTCAGTGTGCGGTGTTATCTCTCCGCTCCTCGTTATCTCTGATCATGTCGAAACAGGAGTATGCCTTTACAGGCGTCGTTTACGACTCTCCCGAGGCCTCCCATTGGCTGCCGGGTGCTGAGTTGAACTGTGAACTCTCGGGTTTGTGCTAAACTTCTTTTCTTAAACATTAGATCCTCACAGTCATCTTCTTCATTACATAAAGCGTGCAGGTTGTTAAAATAGGTGACTTTCGTACGCGAGAGGCTTCCTGTTCTCTTCTGACTGGAACGGATCATGCTTTAAAGCCGTTAGGTTGTGCTGCGATGAGATAAAAGCTTCACTCTGAGATTAAGAGACGTTAAGAGCGGATTATGATGCTATAAACATTTATCTGTCTTAACTTTCACTTTCATTCACATAAAAGAGATAGTGAGATGGTGTGATGGGGATTAAAGATCAGAGGTGTATGTGAACTCATTGAGGGATATTTAAGGCCACTATTGATGCTATAAACATGATATAAACTGATAGAGAACAAGGGAAAAATTTATTTTACATTCACTTTCTTTCTTTTACATAAGCTTAATCCCTCCATTTTCTTGTCAGATTTCTTCCCTTTCGGGATCGTCACAGCGGAATGAACCACCAACTCTTCTGGAATATGTTTTATGCAGCGGATGCCCTTCCAGCAGCAACCCATCGCTGGGAAACATCCACACACACTCATTCTCACTCAAACACTATGAACAATCGTTCTTACTCAATTCACTCGCACTCAAGTAAACCATCAATGTAACAAAAATAATCCAACATAGTTCCAAAATTCATGATTAGTTCATTGTTATAAAGTGCTGACTTTAGGGAGCACATCATTAACTCGCCATTAATTAGTTATTAATTATGTTTTTACAAGAGCATTTTATTTTTTTAAATATCTAACTTAATGCACATATTAGGTTAGTTAGTCATGATCCCGACATTTTTTTTTGTAATGATCTATTTTCTTGCAAAATTAAGATTTGTTTGCGCTGTCTGTTGATATACCTAATATTTCAAAATACAAATTTCCCATTTTTAAATTGTTTTGAGTAAAAATTAAGATTTTTTGTGTGGTCTGTTCATATATCTGATATTTCAAAAAAAAGTTTTACTTTTCTAAATTGTAAGGGTAGAAATTAAGATTTTTTTCACGTTGTCCATTGATATACCTAAAATTTCTAAATAAAAGTTATAGTTTTCTAAATTGTAAGAGTAAAAATTAAGATTTTTTTGCGCTGTCTGTTGATATACCTAATATTTCAAAATAAAAGTTTCCCTTTTTAAAATAGTTTTGAGTAAAATTTTAGATTTTTTGTGTGGTCTGTTCATATAGCTGATATTTCAAAATAAAAGTTTTAATTTTCTAAATTTTAAGAATACATTTTTTTAACGTACTCTGCTGAAAAACATGAGAGTTCAAAACAAAAGTATACAATTCAAGAGTAAAAATTATTATTTCTGGAGCGTGGTCTGTTGATGTACTCCATTTTTCAAAATAAAAATAAAATTATAAATTCAAAATTAAAAAGTCTAATAATGTAAAAAAAAAATTATGATTTCTGAAGGGAGTACAATAATTTAAATTCTCAGTATGTGTTAAACAAGAGGCAGATATAAAATAAAAGTTTATTATAAATTGGGTGAATACCAAGCAAATAAATAGTTTATTTCCTTTTAAAATAAAGTCTATTTTTCAAGGGATGGGTGACGACCCCTTGAACGGAGCCCCTGATAGCTAAGGGGACGAAGTCACCTGCGTTTGCCTAATGGTAAGTCCATCGCTCATCACACATCAGTTTTCTTCTTCAACTGCTGGTATCACAAGAATCAATAATTAAACATGTCGAGATCACATCAAATTAAAAAGAGAAAGTATATTGTGTACGTAAAAGCATCACAGACCACCAGAAGTAAAGAAAATCAATTAGTTTTTATTTCACTAAGCGAGGAAGAGCAGACGCACAGAGTACACCGTGTCCACTATGTAGGCGATGAGGTTGACGCAGGTCATGCAGGCCACCACCATCATTATGTCCCAGAAGCAGAATCTGCATCCCGGTGGCCTTGGGTTACCGTTGAAGCAATAGTAGGGCCAGATGACGCTCGCCGTCAGATACATCAGCACCGCCAGGATGTTGTAGCCTATCATGATTTTATCAGCCGCCGGGATTCGACCCAGCAAGCGACAGATGGTGAGTAAGATGATGAGGAGGTCGACGATGAAGCAGATGGAGTACACCGCCACACACCACTTGAGTCCAGGGAAGTACCTGTAAATGTTCGAGTTCAGCGAGATGAAGATGATGCACGCCACGAACGTCTTCAGGACCTTCATCAAACCGGGAACGGTGGACAAAAAGCTGCTGATGCCCTCAGGTTTGGCCCGGGTCAGGCCCACTTCCGTTGTGTAGAGCACAAAGGCCAGCCAAGACATCACGCTGGCAGCGATGGGGACAGAGCACGTGGCGCAGACGAAGTATATGGGGTAGATCACCGAAGCCGCCAGGTGCATGAGGGCGGCGAGCATGGCGAACGCCGCGGTGAAGTCCTCCCAGGAGATCGGGATCATGGTGTTGATCCCGGTGATCTCCAGGATGACGATGAGGAGCGTGATGAAGCAGCAGAAGGTCCAGCAGAACATGCACCAGGCCCAGAAGGAGAAGCTTATGTGACCTACAGAAGCCACCAGGCTGAAGGAGATGAGGGTCAGGAGGAATTGGAAGATTCGGATTATTCCCACCGGCGAGGTCACAGAATGTGTGTTAACCATGGTTCCGCTTTTGTATGGATGCTTTCCAAGTCTTCTAGGTGAAACCTGGGACAGACACAAAAACATGAGATTCTTTTGTTGTTGATAAAAGTCTTTGTTTTAACCCTTGTGTGGTGTTCATATTATTGTTACTCAGGGGGTGTTTGAGTAACCCTTGTGTGGTGTTCATATTATTGTTACTCAGGCGGTGTTTGAGTAACCCTTGTGTGGTGTTCATATTATTGTTACTCAGGCGGTGTTTGAGTAACCCTTGTGTGGGGTTCATATTATTGTTACTCAGGCGGTGTTTGAGTAACCCTTGTGTGGGGTTCATATTATTGTTACTCAGGTGGTGTTTGAGTAACCCTTGTGTGGTGTTCATATTATTGTTACTCAGGCGGTGTTTGAGTAACCCTCGTGTGGTGTTCATATTATTGTTACTCAGGCGGTGTTTGAGTAACCCTTGTGTGGTGTTCATATTATTGTTACTCAGGCGGTGTTTGAGTAACCCTTGTGTGGTGTTCATAGTATTGTTACTCAGGCGGTGTTTGAGTAACCCTTGTGTGGTGTTCATATTATTGTTACTCAGGCGGTGTTTGAGTAACCCTTGTGTGGTGTTCATATTATTGTTACTCAGGCGGTGTTTGAGTAACCCTCGTGTGGTGTTCAAATTATTGTTACTCAGGCGGTGTTTGAGTAACCCTTGTGTGGTGTTCATATTATTGTTACTCAGGCGGTGTTTGAGTAACCCTTGTGTGGTGTTCATAGTATTGTTACTCAGGCGGTGTTTGAGTAACCCTTGTTTGGTGTTCATATTATTGTTACTCAGGCGGTGTTTGAGTAACCCTTGTGTGGTGTTCATATTATTGTTACTCAGGCGGTGTTTGAGTAACCCTTGTGTGGTGTTCATATTATTGTTACTCAGGCGGTGTTTGAGTAACCCTTGTGTGGTGTTCATATTATTGTTACTCAGGCGGTGTTTGAGTAACCCTCGTGTGGTGTTCATATTATTGTTACTCAGGCGGTGCTTGAGTAACTCTTGTGTGGTGTTCATATTATTGTTACTCAGGCGGTGTTTGAGTAACTCTTGTGTGGTGTTCATATTATTGTTACTCAGGCGGTGTTTGAGTAACCCTTGTGTGGTGTTCATATTATTGTTACTCAGGCGGTGTTTGAGTAACCCTTGTGTGGGGTTCATATTATTGTTACTCAGGCGGTGTTTGAGTAACCCTTGTGTGGTGTTCATATTATTGTTACTCAGGCGGTGTTTGAGTAACCCTCGTGTGGTGGTCATATTATTGTTACTCAGGCGGTGTTTGAGTAACCCTCGTGTGGTGTTCATATTATTGTTACTCAGGCGGTGTTTGAGTAACCCTCGTGTGGTGTTCATATTATTATTACTCAGGCGGTGTTTGAGTAACCCTTGTGTGGTGTTCATATTATTGTTACTCAGGCGGTGTTTGAGTAACCCTCGTGTGGGGTTCATATTATTGTTACTCAGGCGGTGTTTGAGTAACCCTTGTGTGGTGTTCATATTATTGTTACTCAGGCGGTGTTTGAGTAACCCTCGTGTGGTGTTCATATTATTGTTACTCAGGCGGTGTTTGAGTAACCCTCGTGTGGTGTTCATATTATTATTACTCAGGCGGTGTTTGAGTAACCCTTGTGTGGTGTTCATATTATTGTTACTCAGGCGGTGTTTGAGTAACCCTCGTGTGGTGTTCATATTATTGTTACTCAGGCGGTGTTTGAGTAACCCTCGTGTGGTGTTCATATTATTGTTACTCAGGTGGTGTTTGAGTAACCCTTGTGTGGTGTTCATATTATTGTTACTCAGGCGGTGTTTGAGTAACCCTTGTGTGGTGTTCATATTATTGTTACTCAGGTGGTGTTTGAGTAACCCTTGTGTGGTGTTCATATTATTGTTACTCAGGCTGTGTTTGAGTAACCCTTGTGTGGTGTTCATATTATTGTTACTCAGGCGGTGTTTGAGTAACCCTTGTGTGGTGTTCATATTATTGTTACTCTGGTAGTGTTTGAGTAACCCTTGTGTGGTGTTCATATTACTGTTACTCAGGCGGTGTTTGAGTAACTCTTGTGTGGTGTTCATATTATTGTTACTCAGGCGGTGTTTGAGTAACCCTTGTGTGGTGTTCATATTATTGTTACTCAGGCGGTGTTTGAGTAACCCTTGTGTGGTGTTCATATTATTGTTACTCAGGCGGTGTTTGAGTAACCCTTGTGTGGTGTTCATATTATTGTTACTCAGGCGGTGTTTGAGTAACCCTTGTGTGGGGTTCATATTATTGTTACTCAGGCGGTGTTTGAGTAACCCTTGTGTGGTGTTCATATTATTGTTACTCAGGCGGTGTTTGAGTAACCCTTGTGTGGTGTTCATATTATTGTTACTCAGGCAGTGTTTGTGGATCTCGTGGACCCATTGCCTTTTGCAGATTTTAATTCACCCAATCAAAAAATTTTATGTTAAAAACTTAAACAATATTTCCTTTAGCCAAGAAACAAGTGATATAAACGGCAAATATATTTTATTGATTGTTCTTTAACCTGATTTCTTCACGTTTAGAATTGGAACCATGTGTGGTGTTCTCATTATTTTTACTTTGGCAGGGTTGGTGGCTCTGCTGGACCCGTTGCATTTTGGCGCTTTTAATTCACACAATCACACAATTTTATTCTAAAATGTTCTGTTTATGTGTGATTTATGTTTGTGTGGGAAGAGAGAATGAAGGTAAAGAATCTGCCATTTTCACACTTTAACATGCCCCGGGTCCAGTAAAGCCGAACACCTTGTGTGTAATATAAACGTGTAGAGGGCGTACGTGTGGGGTCATAAAAAATCTGTTCTGATAAATGTTTTTCACAGGAAATGAGCCGAGCCCAGTGAATCTCAGCTTCAAATAATAAATGCTTGTTTCATTTTTCTTTTGATGAAAACTGAAAATGGGTCCCACAGACCCGAACACCACACAAGGGTTAAGGAGTGTAGGACCCATTCACGGTTGTTTTGATCCTGACCACTAGGGGCAGTAGGGCACCCTATGAATGCCTACTTAAGCCGAGAGTAAGATGGTAGGTAATGGGGAAACAGTTTTGATTTTTTTTTAACTGTAAGCGTGGAATCTTATTTTAGGAGCACACAATACATTTTATTGTCATAAATGTTGGTTGAATGGACTCTTCGCGCATGCGTGACAACATTAATCTTAAGAAGGAATCCAGCTTAATGATTGGCTGTTAGAATTACATAAAAAAAAGTATAACTGCAAGCAGTAATGTGGGGCCAAGCATTCAGGACATTTTAAGAGTAAATATGTAGTATCCGGAAGTGTGTGTTTTTTAAACAGTTGAAATTTCACAATAGAAGAATTTGTCCAGGACTGAGATTGATTGAAAAAATATTTTTTAAGAAGTTGAAATACCACAGGTCTTCGCTAGGCTTGAGCCCGTCTCAAATGGCGTACTTGTGGACTCGTGGACTTGATTCGCGCATGCCCACGAAGTGCACAAGTCCGTAGGGTGTACCACCTGTCATTTTTACGCTCTGAAGTGGACTCGTTTGCGCCCTCTATGCGCAATTTATGTGGTTTTCGGTAAAACCCGCATCTATGCAGGCTTTACATGTTCTTACGACCCAGAATTCTTTAGAGTTCCCAGAATTACCAATCAGACGATTGTTGGGAGGAGCTCAGTCTGACCAGAGATATGATGGAGATGAAGCACTGAAGTGATTCGTAAACATTTATCAGAGAAAGGTCCAAGCGATATATTGTTTATAACGATATATTATTTATATTATAAACAGTCATGTTGATAAAATTGAACTCTGCAGTCCTAAACAGATCGTGTACCAAAAAACAAACGTGGACTCGAGTGGCGGTGGTGAATTGCATTGAGCCATTTCTTCCCATAAGCATTAAAGAAACTCTTGATATACTACGAATTTCAAAATAAAAGTTTTAACTTGACAGAATTTATACTGTTGTCGTTGATAGACTTTTGACTCATTCAAATCTATTCTAAAGGCTCCAGCGAACTAAAGGCTAATTAATTTAGCTGTCATTTGCTCTATGCAAGTTTTTTGTGGATCTAATAAAAAAGGTTTAATAAAGCAAAATAAGAGTTATTAAAAAGCATATTCGTATATATGAATAACTTACTCAATAACAGATATCACACCCACAATACTTTTTAAACTCTGCTTTTACATAAAAATATCACACCCACAATACATTTTAATCTGTGCTTTGAAATACAACTCTTGATCTTTAGCGTAAAGCAGCAAAAAAATGTAACAATAAAGAGAATTTTTGAAATGTACTGTTAACCTTTGTGGGGTATTCCTATTTTAAAAATCTACATTTTACTGCATAACACATTAACATATATGACTTATCTCAAATTCAAACAATATAGAGAACATATCTTGAATTATTGCAACCGGTCCCTACTAGAAAAGAATATACACTTGTAACATTTTTATTCTTGTAAAAATTTGAAACGGGTCGATTTGACCCGAAGGCCACTCAAGGGTTAATAAAATCAGCAACATTGTTTTGTGACGATGCTGATAGTATTCTAAATCTTGAAAGAAAAAAGATGACAGCGAGGGTCCCCTGCACGGGCCCCTGAACCGGCCCCTGCATGGGCCCCTGAGCCGGGCCCTTCCGCCCTGCGCTCCGACAGTCCAGAGTCCAACCAACCAGCAGTCAAGCATTTAAATCAACTTCACAAAAACGGTCTGATTAATTTTTCATCATCATGTTTTTCAGTCGCTAAACACGGAGAAATAAATTGGGAAACTACAAAAACTCTCTTTTTCAGCCATTAGAAATATGGAAAAAAGAGAACTTGGTTTAAAAGAGATTAGAGTTAACATTTTTGGCCACGCTTTTCAAGATGAACCAGATGCTGAAGTGCAAATCGTTCCACGAACCAGATTTAACTGTGTGTCTCAGAATTGAATTATTTAGCACACTCATTTAAACGTTTTTGTTTATGTTCAAGAGCAATTACATTAAGTTAGAATATATGTATATACAATAAACAAAGTTGTTGTAATAAAATATAACACTTTAAGTAAAAAAAAAGTGCAAATGAGTAATTTTTTAACACTGGAAATCCTTTAAGACGAACACGCTTGTATCTTTTTTCTCAACTATTCTACTTGAAACATAATAAATAATTAAACTGGATTTTATTAACCTTCAAAGCATCAAAGGAAATGTCCCTTTACCTAAGAAAATAATGCATCTGAACAGATTTGATCAGTTTCCCGTTAAATCAGGTTTTTAATGCATTTAGAAACCTCTCGATTCACATTTATAGACTAACTCTTGAAAGTTTTTTCGTTGGTGAACTCAAACAAAAAGTAAGTTTAACAAAAGACACACATTTTTCAAGATTATTGCATCTTCTAGCACCATGCAAAGATAAAGCAAAAAAGAGTTTTTCTTTTTTTTTAAATACATTACTTAAAGAGGAAAAACTGTTTGCCCAGAAATCAATGGAGTGCAATCAAAGATTCTGTCAGTAAAGGTCTGGTACTCACAGACTTCCTTCAGCGGTGTTTCCGGTGGTGAGTCTGCGCCCTGCACTCAAACACTCCTTCCTTTATGTTGATGATGAGGGAGAGGTGTCTGCGCTGTGGCTTATCGACCTCATCCTCTCATTACTCAGAAACGCTCCAAGAGTTTACTCCAGTGAGTGAGAGCTGGCTCCTCCCCCTTCTTGTCTCTTTTTGGTCTTCTATCGTACTTCTTAAAAACCTGTTTCAGTGCTAATGTGATATTTTTTACAAGTAAATGTTTGTTTTGTGTATATCTATCTGCAGTATACTGTAGAGGCAGAAAAACTAGTGGTTGCTTTCATGAGCTCCAGAATGGATTATTGTAACGCTCTGTTAGCTGCTGCTCAGCTGCCACGCTACAAAAATTACAACAGAACGCAGCAGCTAGAGTTCTCACAAGAACACAGAAACATGATCACATTACACCAGTTCTGTGCTCTCTTCATTGGCTTCCTGTACAATATCGCATCGACAGTAAGATACCATAAGAGAAGGAGCAGTGACTCGTGGTTCTGTCCCACAAAGGCAGAAGATCTCTCTCCAGAACCTTCTCTCTCACTGTCCCTGGCTGCTGGAACAAACTCCTGATCCAGTCAGGAGAGCAGCAACACTCACAGCTTTCACAAAGCAACTGAAAATTCTTCTCTTGTAATAAATAAAAAAACGTTCTCTGTCTTTTTTTCCTCCTCTGTCTTTATGTTCTTCCTGCTATGGTTTATTGATCAGTTGATACAACTTCTATTAAGAGCGAGCTGAGATAGACTTTGACAGTGAAGCAGATCTCATATTGTCTCTCCTCTAATGTAAGTCGCTTAGGACAAAAGCGTCTGCCAAATTCGTAAATGTTCTAGCCCTGAGGCCCTGAATGACTCGGCTCTGCTAAACCTCAGCAGTCTCCTTGAGATCTTGTAGTGTAAGCTCAACTATACTTTGTGCAAACAAGAGTTCAGATAGCATAACATCCGAAGAGAAAACCGATTGCTGATTTCTGTGGGGGTTTTCTTAGAAGACCGTTGAAGTTGGTTGGCATTTTTACAGCATGTCTGAAGGTCAGGAGAAGATAGGGCTCTGTGACACACCATCCTCAAACAAGGAGATGAGGATGTAAGTGATAAAGCTGGATGCAGATTATGGGCGCGATCGATCTTCTGGAATTTACACTTCTGTTTGTTTAGTTCTTGCTGCTGTAGTAATAAAACCATAAACGACATTTACAGTTCTGATCTGTTGTTCTGTAATTTTATAAAGACTGTGCTTTTTCTTCTTCTTTTACCTTTTTAAAATTGGCGCCTCATGAATTTCCCCTTAAATACCAACTCAGAACTTCAAAATAAGAGTAACTTCAAAATAAAAGCCTTAATAGAAAAAAACTCAAACGGTAATTAATTCATTGAAATGAATAAAAAAATACATACTTTGTAAATACAAAATACAAAGTGACAGTTACAACCAGAGCAAATTCTTTATTTACGAATCTTCAAGGAACTTAAGTTTATTAGGAGTCTACATTTAGGCAAGGCAAGGCAAGTTTATTTGTGTAGCACATTTCGTACACAGTGTAATTCAAAGTGCTTTACATTGGAAATAAAGAGTAAAAAGAAAGTACATTTTATAAAATTAAGCATAAGAAAAAGTCATATAAAATCAAATTGATTAAAAAAAGAAAATTAAAAACATTACAAGGATTCACCTTTAAATGTGCCGTTGTCTTTATATCACCGTATAATAGCTCCCTTATTAATACGCGTGATCTTCTTCAGAGTGCGTTACTCAAATTTTATCAAGTACGGAACGTTACTCATTACAGGATTAGTCTCTCAATTATATCACTGTATAATAACTCCCTTATTAATACGCATAGAACATATTTGGAGTGTCTGTTAATTTCCTGTGTGAAAGAGACTTGCACAACGTTTCCTGTTGGTAGCGCTTGATATTAACTATAAACTATGAATCGTTAATTACGCATTAGCATATAGTTAATAATCAATTTATGAAGCATTGTTTCTATGTTAATATACATTCGTAAACAGTTAAAAAATGTAACTTTAAGCACTTGATTCTTGCACATATCTATATAATATGCTTAATAACATTAATTATCAGTTAATCTATTAAATCAGTTCACTATTTAAAAAACAGTTGGTTATTATTTGTAAGTGATTCATGAGATAATTTAGAACATGTTAATAAACGAGTATCAAACTATTTAAAAGTACACTCATATATTTTATTATTCAGAGATGTAGGGACAGTTACTTGATGATAAATCTTAAACACAATTTTTATCAATTGTTCTTTAACACATATTTAAACACATTTTAAACAATTCTACTGTAACTCGTGATTATTTCAGAAAGTCATAAAGCATTTACTACCTGCTAGTTAACTGTTTTGCGAGCTCTTGTGAGGAATAATTATGCCTTGCCAAGTATTTATTTACTTAAGTAAGTAGCGAAATCCTTTTCCCTCTGCTTTACAAGAGGTTTTCTCTCTCAGAGATCATATGGTTTTTCAAAGACCCACAAAATATATGAAATCAATATTTTGCCTAAAGAACTAATGTTAAATAAAGATGTCTATTTATTATACATTTTAATAAAAACAAACCTGTTTTCGTTAACTATTTTCCACTCGATTGTAAACGTTGATTCAAAGTTTTGATGGTCAACAATTTCCGAGTTTAAAGGAAAACGACAGATAATAGCTTCCAATCCAAATTTCTTATTTAAACATTTCGTGAATAATACATTTTACAGAATTCTGGATCTTTCAGCCACAGACATCTCGCTTCCTATTCTCCCCTGCCCCAAAAATGACATTTTCCCTGGTCTCGTAGCATTTGTACACTTTGCTTCCATGACGTTCCCGCGAGTCGATCCTGATTGGCTCCTCAATGTGTAAGCATCATGTGAAGTCAGGCTTTAGAATGGAAGCTCTCCTTTGAGTCTTAGAGGAGCACGCAGCTCTTCTTCTCTCTGTAGGGGTTGTTGGAGGCTGTTATTCCGGTCAGGAGGGGATCGGTCCTCTTCTGGTCCTGACAGTAAGCGACAAGCTGCTCCGCTGCTGCTGAAATCTAAAAGTGACGGCACATCCAATACATAATACAAAATAACTTACATGATGTTCAAGATCTCCATATTTCCCTGTAATACTCATTTGGGTCTGCTACATGTTACCTCGGGAGGAAACAGAAGAACATGCAAACTTTTGCTTAAGAGGCTGATATTGTGCTTTATATTTACATTTAGGCAGCTGTTTACAGTACAGTACGTTTGATAGTTTGTCATCATCCTCACCTTCATCCTCTGTAGTTCAGTTTCTATCCTCAGCTGCTCCACGGCTCTTCTGGCCTGAAGAACATTGTTACTGCAGTACACGTCCATCATTACTCCGGCAAACACTCTCAAGGCTCTGCACTATTTAAAAAAAAGTGAGCAACGATACAGATAATGGCGATAGATACTATACCTTAAAACGTATTTATCTGAGGACCAAACATAGCTTTTGAGGTTTAATGGATTATATTTTACCTTGGTAGCTGAATCAAGCCTGAGAAGAAGTGCCTGTCTGTGTTTTGTGATGGTCTTTATATCTCAATGGATCTCTCTCTTCTCTCTCTCTCTCTCTCTCTCTCTCTCTCTCTCTCTCTCTCTCTCTCTCTCTCTCTCTCTCTCTGCTGGGGGCCTCAAAGACCCTGTGAAGTGCTGGACATCAGAAGTTTCAGACTAAAATGTCATGAAAGTTCAACCACGTTTGATTTCTATCTTGAAAGCTGATGGAGCTGTTCAATGCCAAAATATAAACCTTTGACAGATCACTAGGATAACATTGTTAAAGTAAAGTTGTGTAGGACGTGACAAGGTAAACTGGTCCGTCTGCATTTTTCTTTGGTACACTATAGCTATTGATATAGTTATTCAGGATAAAAAATGTACATTTATATGCATGTGTGGACCACAAAGCTTCTTAATTTAATGTTTCTGAGAACGAAGCGCTTTAAGAAAAGCCGATTGTTGATAAAAATGAGAAAAACAGCAATAAGCACCCTCTGATTGCTCAGCTTTAGATAATAATGCGACGTGTTTGAGTCAATGCTAAGCGAAAGATGTCTCATATCTTCATGTTATTTCCGTTTCAGGTAGGCTATAGAATGAAATACATTTGTTCATTTGTGTTTTGATTTCGCCAGTTTTCCACTCGTTAATAGAGTAAATCGAAACAGTAAGTTCACCATAAGTATAAGTAAGTCTGTCTAAACAATATGGCGGCCTTGTTGAAATTAATTATAGGTTTATCTTCAGAAATAATGTTTAAAATCAAATAAATCATACAAAAAATTCATATGATATGTAATAAATCACATGTTTTTATGATTATATGTAGTGTGTTGTTTAAAAATTCGCTTTATTGGTAACGTTTCGTTGCGTGTGGAAAAACAATAACAAAACGACGGTTGACCGCTCAGGCGATTATCGCGGTTCGTATTTGACCTTGTTTGTCTTTCCGCGCTCGCCGTAGTTGTTTGGAACACGTGCATGTGAGCAAAACAGACCCAGCGCGTTCCTGTGGAAAAATAATAATTAAAGTAGATTCATTCAGAGTTTATTACACACCTCCAGTGAGTATAATGGAATTTATATTTTCACACGATTTCTCGAGTTTGCGATTGCGATCGGGCATGTAAATATAACGTTACGTCACTCCTGGAGCATTTTCTAGCATTATTTAATGTAACTTAGTTTCTGTTAACATACTTTGACTCTAATTACAGCGTGTGCGCGTGTATTTAAACATTGAATTAAGCATCTAAAGAGAGTTGCTTTTTCAGGACAACATAGATACAATTTGCATCACTAAAAGTTTAAAATAGGGATAATTCCTGCATATTAAGATATTCTTTGAAACAGTAAGGTTAAACACAGTATACTATTGGGGAAAAACATTACAAAATTAGTTTTGAGGGACATTGTGAGCCATTGGGTGAGTGGGCTTGGATTTGTAGGTTAAAAAGAGATTTACAATGGCAAAATCTTGTTTTAGTTCTTGCTTTAGCATTTTAAATTCACTCCAGTAATGGCATTAAGTCAGCTGAATTATGTTTGACATTTAACATTCTCATATTTGAGGATGGAGCATACTGTTTTAGGAAAAAATAGTTGTTGTTTTTAATACATTTTAAATCAAATAACATATGTTAATGAACACAACAATTTTGTGTTCATCTATCGCTCCTCTTTGTAGCTAAACATTTAGTTGGTTTTTCATTATTATTCTGAAAACTGTAATATCACGTGTCAATTTGGCAATTTTAACACAAAATGCTGCCAAACTGCATGCATGCTAGTTTAACGCTTAATAGCTTTTAAAGAAAATGACTTGAAATATTAACAGTTTTGCATTAATCTGTGACTCCTCTTTGGGGCTTAATGTTTTGATTTAGCATTATTTTCCTTAAAAACAGGTAAATCATGGACAAAAGGTGCAATTTTCACTACAGTCAGGGACCCCCGTCAAAACCCTGATGCAGATCAAAATGGTTTAAAATCACCAGGTTTCTCTTTAATTCTTCTCCTCGCAGCTTCATTAGAACGAGCTTTCAGTTCGTTAGCAGCATCATTACCTCACACATCCCCACCGCTGCTGCTAGAATAAGTTCTAGCGCTATAGAGTGAGGTTTTATATATTTTTGCGATCCATTGAGCCACCAAATAAGAGCCCCTCTGTGCTTTTTCAGAAGCTGTGGCCAGGTTCACCATCCTTGTTTTTTCCCTCGTGTAGCCTTCTCCCTTTCGCTGGAAAAATGCATTTGTTTTAATCACTCTGGGTGTTTTGTTATCAAATACTTGTAGTTTAGGTGGCTTCGTTAGCTGGCACCTGGAGACACAGGACACATTTTGGCCTACCATCACTGTTCTCAATTGTTTTATGGTGTTTAATTAATTCATTAATCTTTTACACCTTCAACCTTTTTCCCAGCGATGGGTTGCGGCAGGGAAGGGCATCCGCTGCGTAAAACATATGCCAGTGAGTTGGCGGTTCATTCCGCTGTGGCGACCCCGAAAGGGAATAAAGCCGACATGAAGATGGATGGATGGACCTTCAACCTTTTTATTTATTATTCTCAGGTTAGGTTAAGTAAGTCGAATCTGCCCTAAATTCTAAGCTTTGAATGGTTAGAGCTTGGTCAGAAGAGTCCTTTGTGGACAGTTCTTTCATTTACATAAAAAAAATCTTTCATCAAAGATTAAAAATAATTTTTAAATTAAAAACTCGATAGTGAGTAATTGCAATCAATTACATTTCTTTTAATTAATGTCTTTTTAAATATATTACAAAACATAGTAATCATCATTAAGTAAAATAGTGCTCATCCATCGTTTATGGTCTGCTCGGTGCGCGTCTGTCTGCTCGGTGCGCGTCTGTCTGCTCGGTGCGCGTCTGTCTGCTCGGTGCGCGTCTGTCTGCTCGGTGCGCGTCTGTCTGCTCGGTGCGCGTCTGTCTGCTCGGTGCACGTCTGTCTGCTCGGTGCGCGTCTGTCTGCTCGGTGCGCGTCTGTCTGCTCGGTGCGCGTCTGTCTGCTCGGTGCGCGTCTGTCTGCTCGGTGCGCGTCTGTCTGCTCGGTGCATGTCTGTCTGCTCGGTGCGCGTCTGTGTGCTCGGTGCGCGTCTGTCCGCTCGGTGCGCGTCTGTCTGCTCGGTGCGTGTCTGTCTGCTCAGTGCGCGTCTGTCTGCTCAGTGCATGTCTGTCTGCTCGGTGCGCGTCTATCTGCTCGTTGCGCGTCTGTCTGCTCGGTGCGTGTCTGTCTGCTCAGTGCATGTCTGTCTGCTCGGTGCGCGTCTATCTGCTCAGTGCGCGTCTGTCTGCTCGGTGCGCGTCTGTCTGCTCAGTGCATGTCTGTCTGCTCGGTGCGCGTCTGTCTGCTCAGTGCATGTCTGTCTGCTCGGTGCGCGTCTGTCTGCTCGGTGCGCGTCTGTCTGTTCAGTGCGCGTCTGTCTGCTCAGTGCAAGGAGAATTGCACATTCTTGAAGTTATACAACACATTAGAGCTGAATCTATAAAAACATTGTAATTTTCAACAGTTTGTGTTCATCTTTGAGTCCTCAGAAAAGCATTTGAACAGCTGAACCGAGCTGCGCGCGCTCTCTCTGCAGACTCTGCTCATGTCCGCCGAGGCTCCCCCGGTGGCGAGGAGTGCGGTGCTGAAGGAGAGCGCTCCTCTACCGGCGGATCTCCCTCAGATCCGAGGGTACGACTTCAACCAGGGCCTGGACCACCGCAGCCTGCTGCGCTCCTTCCTCACCACCGGCTTCCAGGCCAGCAGCTTCAGTCTCGCCGTGCAGGAGATCAACAAGATGGCGAGCGTTTTACCTTTCTCCACCTAAAACCTAAAAAAGCAGGTTTCAATGTATTCTTTTGCTTGATGTTCGCACTCAGCACTGTCTTCGTTCATTTCTCAGAAAATGAGCTGCAACAATTGGTCTTTTTCATAGTTGGTTGTAGCAGGGTTTCTAGAGAGTCTCAATTCAAAAAGCCAAATTTTAGGACTTAAAAAGTTTTTAAATTCACTGTTCTAGGTCTTTTTTTCTGATTTTTTAACAGCTCTAACTTTGCTGATGTCCATGTTAGGCATAGATGCTCAAAAACATGTTATGGTTAAGGTTGCCAGAGTTTGAGAAAAATTCCGTAAATCCTCAAAAACCTAAAAGTGATGTTTAACCCTGCCATAGTTTGCTCGTTTACACTTAAAGTCTTAAAAGTGGTTGTTTAGGTTGCTAGATATTGAGGAAATGTGTATAAATCCTTAAAAGCATAAAAGGGATTGTCGGGGTTGCCAGAGATTTAGAAAATCCTCCTAAATATTCAAAAATGATGGATAGAGTTGCCAGCATTTGAGAAATTGCTCCTAACTTTTTAAAAAGTAAAAATAATGGTTAGTGTTGCCAGAGATTGAGAAAATCCTCTCAAATGTTCAAAATGTTTAAAATGATGGTTAGGGTTGCCAGAGTTAAACAAAATGCTTCTAAATGTAAAGAGTGTGGTTAGGGTTACAAGCGTTTGAGAAAATGCTCCTAAATGTAAAAATATGTGAAAAATGATGGTTAGGGTTGCCAGAGATTGAGAAAATGCTCCTAAATGTTGACAAATCAAAAATGATGATTAGGGTTGCCATAGAGTTTGAGAAAATGTTCCTAAATATAATTTTTTTAAAATTATGGTTAGGGTTTCCAGAGTTTGAGGAAATGCTTCTAAAGGTAAAAAAAAAATGATGGTTTAGGTTACCAGAGTTTGAGAAATGCTCAATAATGCTCAATTTCATAAAAGGCAGGGTTAGGGTTGCCAGAGTTTGAGAAAACCTTTGTTTAGTAAACTTTAATGGGAAAACTGTAATGGTTAAAAAGGTCTTAAAAAGTCTTAAATCTGACATTATGAAACCTCTGAAACCCTGGTGATTAGACATTTCTTCGAGCATTAACGTGTGATGGATGTGTTTTAGATAGAGAAGCGCCTGGAGCCGATGCAGCAGGAGTGCGAGGACCCCGCCTCTCCTCCGCCCTCTTCAGGATGCACCATTTTCCTGGGCTACACGTCCAACCTGATCAGCTCCGGAGTGAGAGAGAGCCTCCGCTACCTCACGCAGCACAAGATGGTGCGGAGAACGTACGCGTTTGAGTTCGCAACCGCGCATGGATTTCTGTTAACATGCAGCTGGCTTTGCAGGTGGATGTGATCGTCACCACCGCTGGAGGGGTCGAGGAGGACCTGATTAAATGCTTAGCACCCACCTTCCTGGGAGACTTCAGCCTGAAAGGAGCAGAGCTGCGGCAGAAAGGCATTAACAGGTGACCGGGAGTCCTCCTCTTGTGTTGTCCTGTGTTATGCTGTGTTTTATTATTTATCCTCTGTGTCACAGAATAGGTAACCTGCTGGTTCCTAACGATAATTACTGCAAGTTTGAGGATTGGCTGATGCCGATTCTGGATCAGATGGTGCTGGAGCAGAACACAGAGGTGAGGTTATGTTGAGTTTTAAATAATTCAGTAGAAATGAGCTGAGATGAGAATTAAACGAGGCCAAGAATCGCTCTAGAGGGAGTGTGTTAAAGGGGTCATGAACTGTTTTTTACGTTGTTCTGTTGATGAGGGTGCACTTATATCCAGTGTTTCCCCTGGGTTCACAGCTTCACAGTGTCGGTCATAAATTATAATTTTTTCATCAGAAAAGGACCTTTTATCACATGTTTACAGCATGCTAATACTTTTAGCATAGGTCTATGGTACTTTACATTAACATGTTTAGCTTCTTGGCTAATTGTCTGCAAGAAAATCTCAAGATGCGAAAATGATCACAAGGGAAGCCGAAATCTTGTGAACTCTTCAGAGAGTTGAACACTGAGGGTTTGTAGCTGTGAATCACAAGCCAGCAGTTTTCCTTCTTAAATTGAATATCAAATGAACGATTGATACACGGATTATAAGTTTCTCTTGTTTTCATTATTTCCTTCTGGTGTGGTAACAAACAGCCTGAGAGAAAATGTAGCAAAGTGAATTTTTCTATAGAAAGTAGAACACAAAAATAAATAGTTAAGTTAAAGTACAAAGTGTTCATAAAATACTTTTTTTTTTTTACTACATTACAATGCAATGCTGAATAAAAGCAGTTTAAACAAACAAAAACATTTTGATTTCTGAGTCTTTCAGGGTTGTTTAGCTTATGTCAAACAAGCACTTTTTGGCTTCTCACTTCCTTTTAATACATTTACATTTACATTACATTTATGCATTTGGCAGACGCTTTTGTCCAAAGCGACTTACATTAGGGGAGAGACATTATGAGATCTGTTACACCGTCAAAGTCTTCATATTACTTCATTTAAGGTGGAAGTAATAATATTATTACAGGAAATTTTATTGAATAAAATGTTAAACTGTATTTCTGTACCTAGCACAAAAAACACCTTCATGAATTTCAGAAAAAAAAAATTATTTACGTAATTTGTTTGTTTTTGATGTTGATTTATTTGTGTATGTCTATTTACAGACGTTTTTTCAGATATAGTTAATCGTCAATGTTAGCCGGAGAAAAGCAGAAAAAGCAGCTTTACTGCACAAACAGTTGATTAATTTATTTTATTATGAAACGGTTGTATCTCTCCTTAGGGCACTCACTGGACCCCCTCCAAAATGATCCACAGACTGGGCAAGGAGATTAACGACCCAGATTCTGTCTACTACTGGGCCTATAAGGTACTGCAGGGACAGCGTGAGCAGCTGATGCATTGAAAATATTTCAAGAGGCTAAAACAGGGGTGTCCAACATCGGTCCTGGAGGGCCACTCTCCTCCACATTTTAGTTGCAACCCTGCTGTAGTCTGCATACTACTCTACTTCAGCCAATCAGAGGACCAGAATTAGTGCTACAGGTGTGTTTCATGATGGTTGAACTAAAAATGTGCAGCGCTCCGGCTCTCCAGGACCGACTTTGGACATCCCTGCGCTATAATATCATCTTGTGGAGCTGATCACTGATTGGACGAGTGCTTTCCTTTTAGAACGATATCCCGGTGTTTAGCCCCGCCCTCACCGACGGCTCATTGGGCGACATGATTTACTTCCACTCGTATAAAAACCCTGGCCTCGTGCTGGACATCGTCGAGGGTGAGCAGCTTGTTCCTGTCTGCATTTAATTGTGATCTTTTTATTTCTGTTATCATCTGTTCTTCCATCGGCTTTCATCTTTTATTATTTGCGTTGTTAAATACATAGAAAGCTGTTAGTTTATGTACAAAAAAAATAGGTGAACAAAATGCATAATTGAGCAAAGAACATTTTTAAAATTTGATAACATATTTTTTATCAAGTAAAAAAATCTATTTTTCAATAAATAAACGAATAAGCTAATAAATAAATTGATTTATATTTGTATGAATAATTACACGTTTGTTAAACACATTCTCGAAGGTAATAAAGTCTTCATGTAATATATTTCTGTGTTTTCATGTTATTTCATAGCTTCAGTCATATCAACAATAAATCTTAATCATTTAGATTCGACTGGTTTTATTTGATTAATTCAAGTATATTTGTTGCTATTTATATTTTTTGAAAATAGTATTTTTCTTGTATTTTTTTTAAACCAAATGTACCTTTTTAATTTCCTTAAAAACAGCTAAACGTTTTGGATGAAAACATTTTGGATTGAGTGTCAAAAATAAGACTTACTAATTAATTAATGGACAAATTAGTGAAGGAAAAAAAATGTTTTCAAAATTCAAAACATTTTTCTTTGGAATCAGTTTAGTTTTTTTTTTTTACGTTATTTTGTAGTTTCGCTCTATTTTAATTGAAAACTCTTGACCGATTTATTATTATTTATTTTGTAATTTTTTCAGAATGTATGGTGTTTATGGTATGTTTTACTTTTTGTTTGGATGAACAATTATATTAATAAATTAATGTGTGTGAAAAAATTCTTGAACTAAATTGACAACCTCAAATAAGTTAATATTTATAGTTTTGTTCTGAGACTTAACTCTTTATTTCACTTAATCTTATTTTATGCTTTTAATAGACTGAAAACTCTTCAGTTGAAAACATCTGTTTTACTCACTTTTCTAACACCGACATTCTTCCAAACACTCTCCCGCTGCAGACAGCAGTGTTATATTTAGAACTGGTTTTAGGAGATCTTTAAGAAGATTAGTGATGTCTCGTTCATGAACGATTCGTTCTTTTTGAACGACTCTTTAATGTGACTCCGTAGGAAGGAATCGTGTCGGAGAGAGATTGGTTCAGTGGCGCATGCGCAACATTCTTCTGGTTTTACGAGCATAACTCGCTCATCATTAATGATCAGAGAACTAAAGGAGCCGGAGGACTCGAAAAAAAGAACTAATCTTTTCTGTTTCCGGCTCAAACTGCATTTGGTTAATATTAGAGAGCGTCACGTGACAGAAGGCCCCGGGGCCAGACTGCACTCGTTACCATCAGAGAGAAGTGATGAGAACGAATGAGACTTTAACCTAAACACAGATCAGAGATTAGCCGAATCAGGCTAAAACACCCAGGGAGGCTTAAGTAAAATATTTTTTTTGTCTTCTAGCATTCTAGTTTTATCTTATTTGTAGTGTGATTCGCGTTTGTGTAGATACTAAATGTGTTTGGGAAGAAACACACAACATTTTATTGGTATTTTACTAAAATGAACGAAATGACTCGAAAAAAGATTCGTTCATTTGCTGAACGGGACTCAAAGATCCGAGTCGGGGAAATGATTCGAACTTCCCGTCACTAAAGAAGACTCTTCTGTATCTTCCAGACATCCGCAGGCTGAACAGCACCGCGGTGTTCGCTAAGAGCACAGGGATGATCATCCTCGGCGGGGGCCTCGTCAAACACCACATCGCTAATGCTAATCTCATGGTAATGCTAACACACATGCTCTGGTTTCTATCAACACTTGTTGGGGTCAATCTTTGTCAAGTCTGAGCAAATACACCAAGAGCACTGTAGAAAAGTATTTGAACCCTAGGCCCCAGAGGGGTTTGAAGGTCACCATTGACCTTTTATGGCCATTGAAAATTAATGAGAGGAGTTTTTAAAGAAGAAACACAGGGTTGGTTTTATGTAACTCAAATTGACAAGGGGAAAATTATAGAATGTCACTGACCCCTCCACAGCAACCATACTGTTTGTCCTAGCAACCATTTTCAAAGGTCTATATCTCAGCTTAGAAAAAGAGTTAAGAGATAGGGTTGGTTTATATGACTCATATTGACAAGAGGAGCATAATATCATGTTGCACACTCTTCTATAGCAACCAGACTGTTCACCCTAGCAACCATTTTTGAAGATCTATATCTCAGCTTAGAAAAAGAGTTAAGAGATAAGGTCGGTTTATATGACTCATGTTGACATTTATAACACTTGACGATGAAACATCCGAGATGAATATCTTGAGTTCATATAAACACAGCCTTACACTCGTTATTTATGTTAAAACTCTACAAAGATCACATGATTATTGAGAGCACCTGAACGCAGAGCTAATGCAGAGCTAATACACAAACAGCGGGAACTCAACTCGTGTTTGGTTCAATCAAACTAAACGAGGAAGGTGTGAAAGCCCCCTGAAAGACTCATAATGTGAATATGACTGACTGTATTTAACGTATGGATTTGGATTTGGAGTAGGGTTGGAAGGTTTGTTGTTTGGTAAAATTCGGTTCTATCAGTGCTATTCCTCTACAGCAGCGGTCCCCAACCGGTACTGGTCCGTGGGTCATCTGGTACCGGGCAGCACAGAAAGAATAAATGGCTTACATTGCTTTCGTTTTATTTATTTCGGAATCTGAATGAGGTTTTATTTAGAAAAAATGACCCGATTCTCTTAGTTGCATCCGTCTGTGTCTCTCTTGACGCAGGTCAAGACGCTCTTCTCCGTTTTTGTGATGAAGCCCAGGAGCTCACAAAACGAGTAAAAACAAACGTCTTTGGAAAGTTTCTTTACGAAGAGGAAAAGGCCCAGCGAGGAGACAGAGGAGGAACCTACAACTTCCAAGAAATAGAAAGCTGCATTTAACAAAGAATATCAAGAGTCCTGCTTAAAATGCGATTTATCTCGACAACAACATTCCCGCGCAACAACAACACTCAGCATAATATGCGACGACCGGCTCTCGAATGAGACAATGAACTGTGTGTGTGTGTGTCTCAGAGGAACGGAGCGGATTATGCGGTGTTTGTGAACACCGGGCAGGAGTTTGACGGCTCAGATTCAGGAGCACGACCGGATGAAGCGGTCTCCTGGGGAAAGATCCGCATGGACGCCTCCCCCGTGAAGGTGAGGGTCTCTGAATTATTCAGATTTAATGCGTTACTCCATGAACTCTTTCTCGCATGAACGCTTTATGCTTTATTCCAGCGGTTCTCAAACTGTGGTACGCATATCACCAGTGGTACTCAGACGTCTGTTATTGGTATGCGGCGCCCAGAATTATCTGCTTTGAACCCAGAAATGAGTTTTACGCAATGGTTACCGCACGACTTTATGATGCTCTTTTATAATTATCAGCAGATAAACACTCGACGATGAAACATCCGAGAGGAATATCTTAAGGCTCGTCTGAGTTCATATAAACAGCCTCACACTCGTTATTTATGTTAAAACTCTACAAAGATCACATGATTATTGAGAGCACCTGAAGCAGAGCTAATTCAGAAATTTAAAACAAATATTTTGAAGTTTACACAATTTACACAGAGAGAGAGAGAGAGAGCATAAAAAGCTGATATTTTGCTATCTAACTTGATAGGTTTTTTTAATTAAAACAGTACATTCTTGCTCAACCGTGTAAAATAGCAAGTCGTTATTTTGGGTAGCACACATATTTTGAATGTCTTTTCAAATCAGGCATTTTAATCTAGATTAATTTCACTATTACTTTGAGGTTAATGTAGATTAATTTCAATAATTCAGAGTCTATATTAATTTAAAGATTAAAAATTAAATATAGAAATTAATCTAGATTTTAAAATTGCATCTATGCCCACACTATATATATATACGTGGGCCGAGGTTTAGGGATCAGGGACCTATTGGACTATCGTTCCTCAGACTCAGTACTTCTTTCCACTGTTTCTGCGTGTGTCGCTGACGCACCATGCGCTCGTGTAGCTCCTCCTAACCATGTGCTCCTCCGCAGGTGTACGCGCCATGCGCTCGTGTAGCTCCTCCTAACCATGTGCTCCTCCGCAGGTGTACGCGCCGTGCGCTCGTGTAGCTCCTCCTAACCCTGTGCTCCTCCGCAGGTGTACGCGCCATGCGCTCGTGTAGCTCCTCCTAACCCTGTGCTCCTCCGCAGGTGTACGCGCCGTGCGCTCGTGTAGCTCCTCCTAACCCTGTGCTCCTCCGCAGGTGTACGCGCCATGCGCTCGTGTAGCTCCTCCTAACCCTGTGCTTCTCTGCAGGTGTACGCGCCATTCGCTCGTGTAGCCCCTCCTAACCCTGTGCTCCTCCGCAGGTGTACGCGCCGTGCGCTCGTGTAGCTCCTCCTAACCCTGTGCTCCTCCGCAGGTGTACGCGCCATGCGCTCGTGTAGCTCCTCCTAACCCTGTGCTTCTCTGCAGGTGTACGCGCCATTCGCTCGTGTAGCCCCTCCTAACCCTGTGCTCCTCCGCAGGTGTACGCGCCGTGCGCTCGTGTAGCTCCTCCTAACCCTGTGCTCCTCCGCAGGTGTACGCGCCATGCGCTCGTGTAGCTCCTCCTAACCCTGTGCTTCTCTGCAGGTGTACGCGCCATTCGCTCGTGTAGCCCCTCCTAACCCTGTGCTCCTCCGCAGGTGTACGCGCCATGCGCTCGTGTAGCTCCTCCTAACCCTGTGCTCCTCCGCAGGTGTACGCGCCGTGCGCTCGTGTAGCTCCTCCTAACCCTGTGCTCCTCCGCAGGTGTACGCGCCGTGCGCTTGTGTAGCCCCTCCTAACCCTGTGCTCCTCCGCAGGTGTATGCGCCGTGTGCTAGTGTAGCCCCTCCTAACCCTGTGCTCCTCCGCAGGTGTACGCGCCATGCGCCCATGTAGCCCCTCCTAACCCTGTGCTCCTCCGCAGGTGTACGCGCCGTGCGCTCGTGTAGCTCCTCCTAACCCTGTGCTCCTCCGCAGGTGTACGCGCCATGCGCTCGTGTAGCCCCTCCTAACCCTGTGCTCCTCCGCAGGTGTACGCGCCATGCGCTCGTGTAGCTCCTCCTAACCCTGTGCTCCTCCGCAGGTGTACGCGCCGTGTGCTAGTGTAGCCCCTCTTAACCCTGTGCTCCTCCGCAGGTGTACGCGCCGTGCGCTCGTGTAGCCCCTCCTAACCCTGTGCTCCTCCGCAGGTGTACGCGCCGTGCGCTCGTGTAGCCCCTCCTAACCCTGTGCTCCTCCGCAGGTGTATGCGCCGTGCGCTCGTGTAGCCCCTCCTAACCCTGTGCTCCTCCGCAAGTGTACGCGCCGTGCGCTCGTGTAGCTCCTCCTAACCATGTGCTCCTCCGCAGGTGTACGCGCCGTGTGCTAGTGTAGCTCCTCCTAACCCTGTGCTCCTCCGCAGGTGTACGCGCCGTGCGCTCGTGTAGCTCCTCCTAACCCTGTGCTCCTCCGCAGGTGTACGCGCCGTGTGCTAGTGTAGCTCCTCCTAACCCTGTGCTTCTCTGCAGGTGTACGCGCCGTGCGCTTGTGTAGCTCCTCCTAACCCTGTGATCCTCCGCAGGTGTACGCGCCGTGTGCTCGTGTAGCTCCTCCTAACCCTGTGATCCTCCGCAGGTGTACGCGCCGTGTGCTCGTGTAGCTCCTCCTAACCCTGTGCTCCTCCGCAGGTGTACGCGCCGTGCGCTCGTGTAGCTCCTCCTAACCCTGTGCTCCTCCGCAGGTGTACGCGCCGTGTGCTCGTGTAGCCCCTCCTAACCATGTGCTCCTCCGCAGGTGTACGCGCCGTGTGCTCGTGTAGCTCCTCCTAACCCTGTGCTCCTCCGCAGGTGTACGCGCCGTGCGCTCATGTAGCCCCTCCTAACCCTGTGCTCCTCCGCAGGTGTACGCGCCGTGCGCTCGTGTAGCCCCTCCTAACCCTGTGCTCCTCCGCAAGTGTACGCGCCGTGCGCTCGTGTAGCTCCTCCTAACCATGTGCTCCTCCGCAGGTGTACGCGCCGTGTGCTAGTGTAGCTCCTCCTAACCCTGTGCTCCTCCGCAGGTGTACGCGCCGTGCGCTCGTGTAGCTCCTCCTAACCCTGTGCTCCTCCGCAGGTGTACGCGCCGTGTGCTCGTGTAGCTCCTCCTAACCCTGTGCTCCTCCGCAGGTGTACGCGCCGTGTGCTCGTGTAGCTCCTCCTAACCCTGTGCTCCTCCGCAGGTGTACGCGCCGTGTGCTCGTGTAGCCCCTCCTAACCATGTGCTCCTCCGCAGGTGTACGCGCCGTGTGCTCGTGTAGCTCCTCCTAACCCTGTGCTCCTCCGCAGGTGTACGCGCCGTGCGCTCGTGTAGCTCCTCCTAACCCTGTGCTCCTCCGCAGGTGTACGCGCCGTGCGCTCGTGTAGCTCCTCCTAACCCTGTGCTCCTCCGCAGGTGTACGCGCCGTGCGCTTGTGTAGCTCCTCCTAACCCTGTGCTCCTCCACAGGTGTACGCGCCGTGCGCTCGTGTAGCTCCTCCTAACCCTGTGCTCCTCCGCAGGTGTACGCGCCGTGCGCTTGTGTAGCTCCTCCTAACCCTGTGCTCCTCCACAGGTGTACGCGCCGTGCGCTCGTGTAGCTCCTCCTAACCCTGTGCTCCTCCGCAGGTGTACGCGCCGTGCGCTCGTGTAGCTCCTCCTAACCCTGTGCTCCTCCGCAGGTGTACGCGCCGTGCGCTCGTGTAGCTCCTCCTAACCCTGTGCTCCTCCGCAGGTGTATGCGCCGTGCGCTCGTGTAGCTCCTCCTAACCCTGTGCTCCTCTGCAGGTGTATGCGCCGTGTGCTAGTGTAGCTCCTCCTAACCCTGTGCTCCTCCGCAGGTGTATGCGGACGCTTCAATAGTCTTCCCTCTGCTGGTGGCGGAAACCTTCGCTCTCAACGCCAGCAGACTGACCAAAAACCAGCAGCACCATTGATTCATCTTTTTCTTTATTTGTAGTTTTTTTCCACACCTGCGTTTATTTTCTTGTCTGCTTCATAGTTTTGTTACATGTTTTTGAAATGTAAGGAATTCTTGTGATCTGTTTTTTTTTGTTTTGTGTGTGAATGCGTATTTATTTAAAGCCTTTTAGTTGCTGGTTTAACGCTGTAATTGATATTCTGAGACTTTATTCTGAGTTCCCGTGGAAGGATGGAAGTTTCCTGAGGATGCTCTCCGGAGGTCTCTGGCTGCTCCTGGCACCGTGGGGTGGTCTAGCTTCCCCCGAGGGACCGGTGTCGATGTAAACTGGCCTTCAATTGGAATCTGCATGCTGTTTGCCTTAAACCCAAGCCTGCAAGCCCGCTGCAGTGTCTGTCTGTGTGCAGTAGAGGTCAGGAGAGAGTAGCTGATGCACACTCTGAGGGAGGATCTCTTCAATTGATTGATTTTTCTGACTTAAAGCTTGTAAATCATTTATTCAGTCCCAGAGTTAAGCTGGTGGAGATTTGTTCAGTGTTTAACTTGTTCAGTGTTTAATCATCTCGGCCGACTGGAGTCTCGAAATCAACCATTTCTGCTGATTTCAGAGTTGTTGTTTAAATGACATGCTTTCAAACTCTCATCATTTTAGAATAAAAAACAAATTGCTCTCTATTTCTGGTTTCTGAGGAGACAGAGGTGTTTCTCAGCACACACACTCTCAAAGCATCTGCTGCTCGAAAACATTTTCGTTAAAGGATTGGAGTCATTTTTTGTTCGCAAAGTCACTCCCTGCATGGAATAAAAACTACATTTGTTTTAGCTTACACAGTCAACTTGTTTCCTCATTATTTCACGTTTCTAAGGCAAATTAATACTGAGGGGGAAAACATTGGGAAAAAATAACATCGTTTTGAGAATGAAAGAAAAGCGGAGGGGACATTTATTTTTGAGACGTCTGAAGAAAAGCAACACACTTGGAAAAATTTGGATTCAGAATGAAAAATATAATCTGACTAATGAAAGCTTAAAGTAAAAAATCATTCATTTTGAGTGACAAAATAAAGAAAAATTAGTTTATAGTTATAAATCTGCATTTTGAAGGGAAAAAGAAAACTTCGGAATTGTTTTTTCCTTCATAAGTTTCTTTCTTTAAATGTTTTCTGGTTTAACTAAAAAGATTTTTGCAGCAAAAAATAAAAATGTATTTTCTTATGTGCATTATAAACCTGTTAAAGCTTTGTTTCTTCTCTAAACACATGTTTGAGAGTGAGTCCAATTCAGGAAAATGTGAAAATATTTTCATAGTTGTGTTTAAGTAAATTTTTTAAAGTTAATTTTATGCACTTTATTTTAACTAAAGAACGGGTTTTCCCCGAGTTTCTGTGTTCGCGGATAAGTGTGCGGTTCTAACTGCAGTCTCTGACTTTAGTCACGTTTTGACATCCGAGAAAAGAAAAGTTTGAATTCTGAAGAAATAAAAGTTTACATTCTGTAAAAAAAAAGAAAACACGTTTGAACATCGGGAGAGAAAAACACTTGGAGGGGGCGATTTGGGGAAAAAAGCGTATTTGAAAATAATAATTAAAAAATGAAATGTTTTGAAGGATCAAAACTGAACGTTCATGTTACGATCACATCTCCATAGTAACAAAGCTAAACACGCATCTTTTTTTTCTGGTGGTGACGTCATCGCACTTCCTGTTTCTGAAACGGCGGTGGCGGGAAATGTCCTCCTCGCAGATCATTGGCTGTACGTAACAAGATTCATGAAGTGAGCTTTGTGTTCGTTGTGTTAAACTTTAACTCATTTTCACAGTTACGACGGAAGGTGAGTTTCTATAGAAACAAAACAGAGCGAGATAAGAGAGGAGGAAACTGACAAAACACATTAGTTCAGTTTCAGGATGCTTTACTGGGAACAAAAAAAAACAACTGAAATACAAAACCAGTCAATCGATGTGCTTACAATATAGTGAAATTATAAGCACATGAAAATTTTTTTATATTCACACATATAGAAAAGGACACAAATAGCAACACATTTTTTTATCTATTCAAACAAACAAACAAAAAAATACTCAAAACAGTGAGTACACTCAGTTGTAAGCTGTATAAGTTCATAACTGTTTCTATGGATAAAAGTACTGTATAAATGTGTGCTACCATGAGTATGTTTAGAGAGAGTGTGAGTGGTAGAGAGACCCACAGACTGACCAGGCCAGGCTCCTGTTCCTGCTGAACTGAGCCAGTCACACAGCAGAGACACACTGAAGATCAGCACAGCAGGCACCGGAGACCAGTCCACTCACCAGCCCACTCACACACACCAGTAACACCCTCACACTATTGAAATGAACACACACCAGTAACACCCTCACACTATTGAAATGAACACACACCAGTAACACCCGCACACTATTGAAATGAACACACACCATAACAGACACCCTCACACTATTGAAATGAACACAACACCAGTAACACCTCACACTATTGAAATGAACACACACCAAGTACACACGCCGCGCACTATTGAAATGACACACCACCAGTAACACCCTCACACTATTGAAATGAACACACACCAGTAACACCCTCACACTATTGAAATGAACACACACCAGTAACACCCTCACACTATTGAAATGAACACACACCAGTAACACCCGCACACTATTGAAATGAACACACACCAGTAACAACCCCGCGCACTATTGAAATGAACACACACCAGTAAACACCCTCACACTATTGAAATGAACACACACCAGTAACACCCTCACTATTGAAATGAACACACACCAGTAACACCCTCACACTATTGAAATGAACACCACACCAGTAACACCCTCACACTATTGAAATGAACACACACCAGTAACACCCTCACACTATTGAAATGAACACACACCAGTAACACCCTCACACTATTGAAATGAACACACACCAGTAACACCCTCACACTATTGAAATGAACACACACCAGTAACACCCGCACACTATTGAAATGAACACACACCAGTAACACCCGCGCACTATTGAAATGAACACACACCAGTAACACCCTCACACTATTGAAATGAACACACACCAGTAACACCCTCACACTATTGAATGAACACACACCAGTAACACCCGCGCACCTATTGAATGAACACACACCAGTTAAACACCTCACACTATTGAAGATGAACACACACCAGTAACACCCTCACACTATTGAAAATGAACACACACCAGTAACACCCTCACACTATTGAAATGAACACACACCAGTAACACCCTCACACTATTGAAATGAACACACACCAGTTACACACCCTCACACTATTGAAATGACAACAACACCAAGTAAACAACCCTCACACTATTGAAATAGAACCCACACCAGAACACCCTCACACTATTGAAATGACACACACACCAGTTACACCCGCACACTATTGAAATGAACACACACCAGTACACCCCTCACACTATTGAATGAACAAACACCCGTAACACTCTCACACTATTGAAATGAACACACACCAGTAACACCCTCACCTATTGAAATGAACACACACCAGTACACCCTCACATATTGAAATGAACACACACCAGTAACACCCTCACACTATTGAAATGAACACACACCAGTAACACCCTCACACTATTGAAATGAACACACACCAGTAACACCCTCACACTATTGAAATGAACACACACCAGTAACACCCGCGCACTATTGAAATGAACACACACCAGTAACACCCGCACACTATTGAAATGAACACACACCAGTAACACTCTCACACTATTGAAATGAACACACACCAGTAACACCCGCACACTATTGAAATGAACACACACCAGTAAACACCCCGCGCACTATTGAAATGAACACCACCAGTAACACACCCGCACTATTGAAATGAACACACACCAGTAACAACCCTCACACTATGGAAATGAACACACACCAGTAACAGACCCTCACACTATTGAAATGAACACACACCAGTTACACACCCGCGCACTATTGAAATGAACACACCCCAGTAACACCCTCACACTATTGAAATGAACACACACCAGTAACACCCTCACACTATTGAAATGAACACACACCAGTTACACCCGCGCACTATTGAAAATAGACACACACCAGGTAACACCCTCACACTATGAAATGAGCACACACCCAGTAACACACCTCACACTATTGAAATGAACACACACCAGTAACACCCTCACACTATTGAAATGAACACACACCAGTAACACCCTCACACTATTGAAATGAACACACACCAGTACCACCCTCACACTATTGAAATGAACACACACCAGTTAACACCCTCACCAACTATTGAAATGAACACACACCAGTAACACCCTCACACTATTGAAATGAACACACACCAGTAACACCCGCGCGCACTATTGGAAATGACACAACACCAGTAACACCCTCACACTATTGAAATGAACACCCACCAGTAACACCCTCACACTATTTGAAATGAACACACACCAGTTACACCACGCGCACTATTGAAATGAACACCACACCAGTTAACACACCTCACACCTATTAAATGACACACACCAGTAACACCCGCGCACTATTGAAATGAACACACACCAAGTAACACCCGCGACACTATTGAAATGAACACACACCAGTAAACACCCGCACACTATTGAAATGACACACACCAGTAACACCCCTCACACACTATTGAAATGACACCCACCAGTAACACACCCTCACACTATTTGAAATGGAACACACCCAGAACACCCTCACACTATTGAAATGAACACACACCAGTAACACCCCTCACACTATTGAATGAACACACACCAGTAACACCCTCACCTATTGAAATGAACACACACCACGTAACACCCTCACCACTATTGAAATGAACACACACCTTAACACCCTCACACTATTGAAATGAACCACACCCTAGTAACACCCTCACACTATTGAAATGAACACACACCAGTAACACCCTCACACTATTGAAATGAACACACACCAGTACACCCTCACACTATTGAAATGAACACACACCAGTAACACCCTCACACTATTAAATGAACACACAGCCAGTAACAACCGCTGCACTATTGAAATGAACACACACCAGTAACAACCCTCACACTATTGAAATGAACACCACAACAGTTACAAAACACCCGCGCACTATTGAAATGAAACACACAACAGTAACACGCCTCACACTATTGAGAATGAACACACACTCCGTAACAACACTCTCACTCACACTATTGAAATGAACACCACAGCCATTAACACCCTCAAACTATTGAAATGAACACACACCAGTAACACCCTCACACTATTGAAATGAACACAACACCAGTAACACCCTCCACACTATGAAATGAACACATCACAGTAACCAGTAACACCTCACACTATTGAAATGAAACACAACACCAGTAACACCCGCACACTATTGAAATGAACACACACCAGTAACAACCCTCACACTATGGAAATGAACACAACACCATTAACACCCCTGCGCACTATTAGAAATGAACACACACCAGTAACACCCGCAGCACTATTGAAATGAACACAGCACCAGTAACACTCTCACACTATTGAAAGGAACACACACCAGTAACACCCTCCCACTATTCAAATGAACACACACCAGTAACACACCCGCACACTATTGAAATGAACACACACCATTAACACCCTCACACTATTGAAATGAACACACACCAGTTGCACCCTCACACATTGAAATGAAACACACACACCAGTTAACACCCGCACACTATTGAAATGAACACACACCAGTAACACCCTCACACTATTGAAATGACACACACCAGTTAACACCCTCACACTATTGAAATGAACACACACCAGTAACACCTCACACTATTGAAATGAACACACACCAGTAACACCACCACATTGAAATGAAACACACACCAGTACACACTATTGAAATGAAACACACACCAGTAACCACCCTCACACTATTGAAATGAACACACACCAGTAACCACCCTCACACTATTGAAATGAACACACACCAGTACACCCTCACACTATTGAAATGAACACACACCAGTAACACCTCACACTATTGAAATGAACACACACCAGTAACACCCTCACACTATTGAAATGAACACACACCAGTAACACCCTCACGCTATTGAAATGAACACACACCAGTAACACCCTCAACTTATTGAAATGAACCCAACCCAGTAACACCCGCGCACCTATTGAAATGAAACAACACCAAGTAACACCCTCACACTATTGAAATGAACACACACCAGTAACACCCTCACACTATTGAAATGAACACACACCCACCGTTAACACACCGCAAAACCCTCACACTATTGAAATGAACACACAACCAGTAACACCCTCACACTATTGAAATGAACACCACACCAGTAACACCCTCACACTATTGAAATGAACACACACCAGTAACACCGCTCACACTATTGAAATGAACCACACCAGTAAAAGTAACACCCCTCACACTATTGAAATGAACCACACACCAGTAACACCCTCAAACTATTGAAATGAACACACACCAGTAACACCCGCACCACTATTGAAATGAACACACACCAGTAACAACCCTCACACTATTGAAATGAACACACACCAGTAACACCCTCACACTATTGAAATGGAACACACACCAGTAACACCCTCACACTATTGAAATGAACACACACCAGTAACAACCCCGCGCACTATTGAAATGAACACACACCAGTAACACCCTCACACTATTGAAATGAACACACTAACCAGTAACACCCTCACACTATTGAAATGAACACACACCAGTTACACCCGCGCACTATTGGAAATGACCACACACCAGTAACACCCTCACACTATTGAAAATGAACAACACCCAGTAACACCCGCGCACTATTGAAATGAACACCACCATAACACCCGCGCACTATTGAAATGAACACACACAACCAGTAACACCCGCACACTATTGAAATGAACACACACCAGTACACCCGCACACTATTGAGAATGAACACACACCAGTAACACCCTCAACTATTGAAAATGAACCACACCAACCAGTAACACCCTCACACTATTGAAATGAACCACCAGTAACACCCTCACACTATTGAAATTGAACACACAACCAGGTAACACCCCACACTATTGAAATGAACACACACCAGTAACACCCTCACACTATTGAAATGAACACACACCAGTACACCCTCACACTATTGAAATGAACACACACGCTGTAACACCCTCACACTATTGAAATGAACACACACCAGTAACACCCTCACACTATTGAAATGAACACACACCAGTAACACCCTCACACTATTGAAATGAACACACACCAGTAACACCCTCACACTATTGAAATGAACACACACCAGTAACACCCTCACACTATTGAAATGAACACACACCAGTAACACCCGCGCACTATTGAAATGAACACACACCAGTAACACCCTCACACTATTGAAATGAACACACACCAGTTACACCCGCGCACTATTGAAATGAACACACACCAGTAACACCCTCACACTATTGAAATGAACACACACCCAGTAACACCCTCACACTATTGAATGAACACACACCAGTAACACCCTCACACTATTGAAATGAACACCACCAGTAACACCCTCACGTAGGAAATGAACACACCCGTAACACCCTCACACTATTGAAATGAACACACACCAGTAACACCCTCACACTATTGAAATGAACACACACCAGTACAACCCTCACACTATTGAATGAACACACACCCGTACACACCCGCGCACTATTGAAATGAACACACACACCGTACACCCCCGCGCACTATTGAAATGAACACACACCAGTAACACCCTCACACTATGAAATGACACAACACACCAGTTAACACCCGCGCACTATTGAAATGAACCACACACCAGTAAACACCCGTCACAGTATTGAAATGAACACACACCAGTAACACCCTCACACTATTGAAATGAACACACACCAGTAACACCCTCACACTATTGAAATGAACCACACACCAGTAACACCCTCCCGCACTATTGAAATGAACACACACCAGTTAACACCGCTCCACTATTGAAATGAACACACACCAGTTAACAACCCCTCACACTATTGAAATGAACACACACCAGTAACACCCTCACACTATTGACAGTGAACACACACCAGTAACGCCCTCACACTATTGAAATGAACACACACCAGTAACACCCTCACACTATTGAAATGAAAACACACACCTCCCAGTAACACCCTCACACTACTATTGAAATGAACACACACCAGTACCACCCTCACACTATTGAAATGAACACACAGCCAGTAACACCCTCGCACTATTGAAATGAACACACACCCATTAACACCCGCACACTATTGAAATGAACACACACCAGTAACACCCTCACACTATTGAAATGAACACACCAGGTAACACCCTCACACTATTGAAATGAACACACACCCAGTAACACCCTCACACTATTGAAATGAAACACACACCAGTAACAACCCCACACTATTGAAATGAACACACACCAGTAACACCCTCACACTATTGAATGAACACACACCAGTAACACCCTCACACTATTGAAATGAACACACACCAGTAACACCCGCGCACTATTGAAATGAACACACACCAGTAACACCCGCACACTATTGAAATGAACACACACCAGTAACACCCGCACACTATTGAAATGAACACACACCAGTAACACCCTCACACTATTGAAATGAACACACACCAGTAACAACCCTCACACTATTGAAATGAACACATACCAGTAACACCCTCACACTATTGAAATGAACACACACCAGTACACCCTCACACTATTGAAATGAACACACAACAACCAGTAACACCCGCACACTATTGAAATGAACACACACCAGTAACACCCTCACACTATTGAAATGAACACACACCAGTTACACCCTCACACTATTGAAATGAACACACACCAGTAACACCCGCACACTATTGAAATGAACACACACCAGTAACACCCTCACACTATTGAAATGAACACACACCAGTAACACCCTCACACTATTGAAATGAACACACACCAGTAACACCCTCACACTATTGAAATGAACACACACCAGTAACACCCTCACACTATTGAAATGAACACACACCAGTAACACCCTCACACTATTGAAATGAACACACACCAGTAACACCCTCACACTATTGTCCATAGTAGTAACCCCTCACACTATTGAAATGAACACACACCAGTAACACCCGCGCACTATTGAAATGAACACACACCAGTAACACCCTCACACTATTGAAATGAACACACACCAGTTACACCCTCACACTATTGAAATGAACACACACCAGTAACACCCTCACACTATTGAAATGAACACACACCAGTAAACCCTCACACTATTGAAATGAACACACACCAGTAACACCCTCACACTATTGAAATGAACACACACCAGTAACACCCTCACACTATTGAAATGAACACCACCAGTAACACCCTCACACTATTGAAATGAACACACACCAGTAACACCCTCACACTATTGAAATGAACACACCAGTAACACCCTCACACTATTGAAATGAACACACACCAGTAACACCCTCACACTATTGAAATGAACACACACCAGTAACACCCGCGCACTATTGAAATGAACACACACCAGTAACACCCTCACACTATTGAAATGAACACACACCAGTAACACCCTCACACTATTGAAATGAACACACACCAGTTACACCCGCGCACTATTGAAATGAACACACACCAGTAACACCCTCACACTATTGAAATGAACACACACCAGTAACACCCTCACACTATTGAAATGAACACACACCAGTTACACCCGCGCACTATTGAAATGAACACACACCAGTAACACCCTCACACTATTGAAATGAACACACACCAGTAACACCCTCACACTATTGAAATGAACACACACCAGTAACACCCTCACACTATTGAAATGAACACACACCAGTAACACCCTCACACTATTGAAATGAACACACACCAGTAACACCCTCACACTATTGAAATGAACACACACCAGTAACACCCTCACACCATTGAAATGAACACACACCAGTTACACCCTCACACTATTGAAATGAACACACACCAGTAACACCCTCACACTATTGAAATGAACACACACCAGTAACACCCTCACACTATTGAAATGAACACACACCAGTAACACCCTCACACTATTGAAATGAACACACACCAGTAACACCCTCACACTATTGAAATGAACACACACCAGTAACACCCTCACACTATTGAAATGAACACACACCAGTAACACCCTCACACTATTGAAATGAACACACACCAGTAACACCCTCACACTATTGAAATGAACACACACCAGTAACACCCTCACACTATTGAAATGAACACACACCAGTAACACCCTCACACTATTGAAATGAACACACACCAGTAACACCCGCACACTATTGAAATGAACACACACCAGTAACACCCTCACACTATTGAAATGAACACACACCAGTTACACCCGCGCACTATTGAAATGAACACACACCAGTAACACCCTCACACTATTGAAATGAACACACACCAGTAACACCCTCACACTATTGAAATGAACACACACCAGTAACACCCTCACACTATTGAAATGAACACACACCAGTAACACCCTCACACTATTGAAATGAACACACACCAGTAACACCCTCACACTATTGAAATGAACACACACCAGTAACACCCTCACACTATTGAAATGAACACACACCAGTAACACCCTCACACTATTGAAATGAACACACACCAGTAACACCCGCACACTATTGAAATGAACACACACCAGTAACACCCTCACACTATTGAAATGAACACACACCAGTAACACCCTCACACTATTGAAATGAACACACACCAGTAACACCCTCACACTATTGAAATGAACACACACCAGTAACACCCTCACACTATTGAAATGAACACACACCAGTAACACCCTCACACTATTGAAATGAACACACACCAGTAACACCCGCGCACTATTGAAATGAACACACACCAGTAACACCCTCACACTATTGAAATGAACACACACCGGTTACACCCTCACACTATTGAAATGAACACACACCAGTAACACCCTCACACTATTGAAATGAACACACACCAGTAACACCCTCACACTATTGAAATGAACACACACCAGTTACACCCGCACACTATTGAAATGAACACACACCAGTTACACCCTCACACTATTGAAATGAACACACACCAGTTACACCCTCACACTATTGAAATGAACACACACCAGTACACCTCCCTATTATGACACACCAGAACATAACCACCCGACCACTCTAACACACACACCGTTACCCCTCACACACTATGAAATGAACACACACCAGTAACACCCGCACACTATTGAAATGAACACACACCAGTAACACCCTCACACTATTGAAATGAACACACACCAGTTACACCCTCACACTATTGAAATGAACACACACCAGTAACACCCGCACACTATTGAAATGAACACACACCAGTTACACCCTCACACTATTGAAATGAACACACACCAGTAACACCCTCACACTATTGAAATGAACACACACCAGTAACACCCTCACACTATTGAAATGAACACACACCAGTAACACCCTCACACTATTGAAATGAACACACACCAGTAACACCCTCACACTATTGAAATGAACACACACCAGTAACACCCGCACAATATTGAAATGAACACACACCAGTAACACCCTCACACTATTGAAATGCATAGAAAATTAATGATGATGGTTCGACCTCGTGCTTAAGTTTTGCATCTGATTTCTAAACATACGCTGCCCCCTCGAGCCGTGCTTTTATTATGTCTCGTCTTTCAGTCATTGACAGATACATACTCTAAAACCAAAATGCAATTAGGTTTAGGCAATTAATCAAAACAAAATTGATTTCTGCAGTATCGCCCAGCTCAGACCTCAGACTCCATCACACGATCACAAAAACAAGTCCACCGATTACGACGACAGCACACCGTAAAATCTAGAGTGTTATATCGACACGGTTCCAAGTTGATTTGGTCCTAATCTGTAAAGAGTTAAATTAACACAGATTTTTTTTTAAGTTAAACTTGTATTTTTTACATTTTGATGATCTTTGAAGTTTGTGAAAAAGGGAAGCATGGACATGTATCATAAACCACAAGTGTTGGTGAAGAATGTTGATTTAGAGCCGTGGTTCTCAAATAGTGGGGCGCGAGGCTCCGTCAAGGGGGTGCGTTTGACCTCGGGGAACATCAATTCATTTTTACTGTTCTAGAATAAAGCGCAATAACACTCCACTACATCAGGGGGCAGTGTCGCTCTCTTTGTATGAAGTGTAGAAGACAGGCGGAGAGAAGGAGATTTAGAGACCAACGAAATTCTCCCGAAAACTAAGACAAGGAAATATGACGTGTATGTAGCGCTGTGCTTCACTGTGACTGCGGTGGGAGACGAGGAGAGACAGGTGTGCTTACTGAGTCTAAACATGTTGGCAGCGGACAGCATGAAGCCAAATAAATGAAGGCGTCACTTAAAGACATTACACTCCAATCACGCTGATAAACAGCTCAAGTTTTTTCAGAGAAAACGTGCCAAATATTGGCAGCAATCACGATCAGTCAAACAATCTTTATAGTTTTATTAAGATTTAATGTTTTTTACATTTCAGATGCACCTTAAATCTTTTCTGCTACAGTTAATAAAGCTATTCTTTGTTGTAAGTTGTTAAATATTTCTTTCTTTTTTCTCTTATACGTTAATAAGGATACTGTGTTATACAGAGGTGTACTTATAACATATTTAAAGACAAATGATACTATTTATAGTTGCGCGGGGGGAGCAAGATGTATTTTTCTTCCTGGGGGGTCGCGACAGAAAATAATTGAGAAACACCGCCTTAGTAAAACATGTCTCTTTTACTGCTGTGCGCAAACACAAGCTCCAAAACCTAATTCAAACCACAGAAAAGAGCTGTTCACGGTAACCCTTAGTGTGTAACCCGTACAGTTTCCTCTATTAATGATGATTTTCAGCTGAAGGTGTTTTTAAACACAGCGTTTGCACATTTCTATTTTCAGTTAAGCTCAACATTTGTTCTGCAGTTATTTATTATTTTGCTCTTTTGTCCTATTTGTTTGATGGTTAATTTAATTTATGTGATTGACCTCAATAATGGAAAATTTGCCAATTTGTGCAGCCATGATTTATATTATTTTGTTGAGTGGCAAAATAGCACAAAAAAAAACTATTAGTTTGTAGTTTCTGCACATGCTCAGTACCGCTCCTGTAGCCTGTTTGGTTTAAGTAGTGACGGGTATCAAAGCATTGTTTGAAATGTATTACTCCATTAACTCTTTTTCGCAAGTTTTATGCTTTATTCCAGCGGTTCTCAAACTGTGGTACGCATATCACCAGTGGTACTCAGACGTCTGTTATTGGTATGCGGCGCCCAGAATTATCTGGTTTGAACCCAGAAATGTGTGTTACACAAAAATTACCGCACGACTTTATGATGCTCTTTTATAATTATCAGCAGATAAACACTCGACGATGAAACATCCGAGGGGAATATCTTAAGGCTCGTCTGAGTTCATATAAACAGCCTCACACTCGTTATTTATGTTAAAACTCTACAAAGATCACATGATTATTGAACGCAGAGCTAATGCAGAAATTTCAAACAAATATTGTCAAGTTTACGTAATTTACACAGAAAGAGAGAGAGCATAATTATGGACCTCGATAATGGAAAATTTGTCAAATTGTGCAACCATGATTTATATCCTTTTGTTGAGAGGCGAAATAGAAAAAAATAATATTTGTTAGTAGTTTCTGCACATGCTCAGTACTGATCCTGTGGCTGGTTTGGTTTAAGTAGTGACGGGTATCAAAGTGTTGTTTGTAATTCGTTGCATTCCAAGTGGATTGAATCTGGCTCATTCTTATTTTATAAAGGGTTGCAAGTCGCATGACTGAAAATCGTTTGACTTTTTTTATTGGGTTATGTCCCTACCTTTTCATTTTGAGGTGGGAACGTGAGTTGTGTGTGTTTGATTTGTTTATTTTTTTATGCTTGTTAAAGAGCTTACGTATCTGTTTTCAACTGAAGTACAAAAAACTAAACAAAAATACATATCCATCTGATCTTTGAGTACCAGAATAAATATTAAATAAAGATTTTTATTGGAAAACCAAGTCATTTGCTCTAAAACAAGTTCTATCCAACACATTTATAGCCAAAGAATTCTTCCAATAGTTGATTTTGCTTTATTGGAACCATATAAATCAATGAGGTCATATTCCAGCAATCTAAAATCTCACTGGTACCCATTTTAAAATACGACTGACCACACAACAGCTCTCAATTATGGCGTTTTTTAATGTTCAGGAGAGATTGGTGTACGGCGGTGGCTCACCAGAACATTTTTCGAAATTGCATCGCTTCAGCCTCGAATACAAACCCTTTCTAAAGTCAGAAATTCCTCTCGGAAGTTTTTGGAGAGGAGCTCAGATTCTGTTCAGGGATCTGGGGTCACTTAGAGATTGTCAAGCGTCCTGTTGGTAAACTTTGAGGTTCTCACGCACAGCCGAGAACACTGTGTGAAATGTTGGCTTTAGAGACTGTGGAGGGCCTTCCTCGGAGTTATGACGCTACAACAGTTTAAAATGTTCTTTGAGTAAAGAGACCGGATTGAACTGGGACTGATTAGAGAGTGTCTTTTGGATTTAGAGAGGGTACGCCTTTCAAACGCTTTCCACACGCGAGACCTTTTCAGCGTTACAATTTCACGTTTCCTTAATCCTGAAGAAACTCCAACGTTTACAAGCAAAAGCACTCTGCTCTCTTAAGTGTAGTATTTTACAAAAGCATGACGCGAGCGAGCTGATATTCGCTTCCTTTTTTTTGGACAGCGATTTATATATTTATTTATTACCTGCTTCATTAGGATAATTAAGTAAAAGAATTAAAGAAAACTACGCATACTTGTCCAAGTGGAGCATCACTTTGATGAACATTCACAAATTTTGCTGCGTGTACCATGAGGCTTCCCATAATGCACGCATATCTCCAACCACATGAGACGACTTAACATTTGAGTAAACCATCCATCTCCGGATGTCTCCATGGTCTCAGGATGGCAGAACTTAACCACTGTGAACACTCAAAGCTTTGCTCACCAGCGAGTTAAGTCCCGACACCACACAAACCTGCTTGTGATCACTCCCAACCACTGCATGAGACGGTCTACATTCCTTCCAGATTAGCCTCTCGCGTGTTCAGGTGTGTGTGTGTGTGTGTGTGTGGTGTGTGTGTGTGTGCGTGTGTGTGTGTCTGCCGTGTCTCGTGTCTCACACGAGCCATTGGAAATCCCTGGCAATGTGATTCGGTCATTAGATTTAAAATCACTCTGCCAGGAATTCCCCTGGCCGGAGGAAGAGCTCTTCTAAAACAATCCTAACACATCTATGAGAACAGCAGACAGCATCACAGATGCGTATTAAACAGCCAGGACACGCCAAGCAACGAGGACGCAGCCAAAAAAGATGGCTTAGTCATCCTTTCCTCAGCCCAGACCTGCAGGAGTTTGTTGTTTTTCTGGAGAGAGAGGAATGTTGATGCTGGTTCTTCCCGTATGAGTGAACAAACATGACGTGTCTAGCCAAATAGGGGCAAAAAAATCCATATTTTGAAGCTTTATTTGCATTTCCCAGTCAGTTGCTGACAAGCTGTGGGAGCTGCTCGATGGTTTTCATTTGGAGAAAACGACACAGAGACCACAGGAGAAAACTTGGGCTGGTTTTAAGGATGACACACAGAGAGGGCACAGGTCACTGCGGCTTCTTCTCCTCCTCCAAGTGTCCAGACTTCCTGTGGAGCAATAAAAATAGTTGTTAAGTGACGGATAAAAAAAAAAACTGTTAACATGTTCCAAAACTTTCAGTTTCATCTGAAGAGCAAACCAACAGTGTGGAAACCTGAGAAACAATGTCAACGGTCAACTGAGAAGCATACAGAAGACCCAACAGTTTTTTTTTTAAAGTATAATTCCTTAAATTTATTTACAGTTTATCTGGGCACATCAATGTGTTTGAGGGGAGTCTCTTTTCAGCTGCAATGATTCCATATTACCGTTTTTTAAAAAATGGTCTTATGGCAGCCATCTGGGCTGGTTACACAGGCTTTGATAGATCTGACCCTCTCCGTGTTGTCGTGCAGAAATTGTGGAAAGTAAAAAAAAAATCTCTAACTGGGCTTTCAGGCAAAGATTGAAATTTGCGTGGTTCACGCTTTAAGTCAAAGGTGGAGTGTTTAAGAGCGGTACTGCGGAATGTTTGATTTGATTGAAGAGTAGAGGAAAACCTTTTCAGCCATTTTGTGGCTGCATCAACCAATCAGGAGCTTCCTAGAGTGAGAGAAACCCAGGAACCAAAAAGAAACCCGGAACCTAAAGTTCGCCTTCCGGAAGTCGAGCGAGTAGAGAGTAGTGATGGGCGTTCCGGCTCATTTCAAGAGTCTCTTCTTTGATTCGGCTCACAATGAAGAGAATCTTCCATTCCATGCCATTTTATCCCAATATTGTCCAAAATGATGAATTCAACCTGAATTTTACTGTTAACATAACATATGTTTGTTTTTAGTCTGGGTGGATGCTTGGTCATGATTAAAATTGTTATTCAACTAGCATCAATTCAAAACATTACAACTGACAACACAGCAAACACAAAAACATTCCAAGAACAAGAAGTGCAAGAAGAAATTCTTAGACGTTCCCTGCTGGTTGTTTATTAAACCATAAAATTACCTTCTTGTAACATAGCCCAGAGTCAAAGGAGCGGAGTGAGTGAGGTGGAGTGTAGGGAACGTTCATATTACAGAGATAGGGAGGAGCTAAACCATGATTTGAAAGTTAGAAGGAGGCGATGCCTTTATGTAGATGTTGCAAATGTATTTTACTTATTAAACACATCTTGATAGAACGTCCAATTTATAATTCCTGACTGGAGAAGATCTGAGAAAAGTCCACGCTAACCCAAAAGAGCTAAAAATGGTTTCACTGAGGACAGACTTGAGCTGGAAATTGTAACTTAGTTTAAAACAAGTTTGATCCTGGCGTCACGGTGGTGCAGTGGGTAGCACGGTCGTCTCACAGCAAGAAGGTCGTTGGTTCGACCCTCGGCTGGGTCAGTTGGTATCTCTGTGTGGAGTTCTCATGTTCTCCTCGTGATCGCGTGGGTTTTCTCCGCGTGCTCCGGTTTCCCCACAAGTCCAAAGACATGCGGTACGAGTGAATTGAGTACGAACGATTGTTCATAGTGTTTGAGTGAGAATGAGTGTGTGTGAATGTTTCCCAGCGATGGGTTGCGGCAGGGAAGGGCATCCGCTGCGTAAAACATGTGCCAGTGAGTTGGCGGTTCATTCCGCTGTGGCGACCCCGAAAGGGAATAAAGCCGACATGAAGATGAAGGAATGAAAAGTTTGATCCTCTGAGCTTTTAAATTGAAATATTAGCAACATTTTAAAGCTGGGATAGCCATGAAAGGGCCATGTTGCCGTCGGGGCTTTAAAAAAAAAAGAAAGAAAGAAGGATTTTGATTTTAACACGATAAGCAACAGGAAGCCGTTGGAGATGAAACAGACCTGGTGTTACGTGAGCTGAGGGTTTGGTGTGAGTGACGTCTAGCAGCAGAGTTCTGAATGTATTATAGTCTGGAGATGGAGCCGGCAGGCAGACCAGTACAAAGAACATTGCCGTAATCAATGTCTGATATGAGGAATACATGAATGACGGTTTCAGCATCTTTGGGACTGATTAATGGGGAGATTTTGGTTATACAACGTAGATGAAATGAAGCAGATTTGGTGACAGATTTAATACGGGACTGAAAGGAGAGTGTGGAGTCAAAGACTACCATTTCACGATGGGGTTCCAATTATGATGATTTCAGTTTTGTTGACTTTTTGAAAATTTGAGTTCAGCCAATCTTTTATGGCCTTCTCATCAGGGCAAAATTTCTGCTTGTGTGAAGTTATAGCAGAACTACAAACGGATTAGAGTTGAATGTAGTCAGCATGAAAGGGATATTTGAGACCATGAGAATGTAAATTATGAATAGTAATGGTCCGAGAACTGATCTCTGGGGAACGCCTCGATTCAGGGGGACAGTCGATGATTCGAAATCCTTAATTGAAATATAGAATTGTCTATCTGAGAGATAAGAAGCTGACTTTTGTGCACCAATACGTTGGCGTGAGAACCAGGATTGAGCAGCACCAGAGACACCTAAATCAGAAAGCCGGTAGATGAGTAGTTCATGGGAAACAGTATCAAAAGCGGAGAGTTGGAGAAGAATAGACAGGGAGCCAGTGTCATAGGAAGAACTCCTATTTTAGTTGGTGTTCAGATCGGCGGTCTGAATCACAGTACATTGTTTTTTTAATAGTTTTATGCATTTAATCACTTAAAAAAGGGATTGATGGTTACTTTGAGGAGTCAGGAAAACGCATCACAGTCACTCAACCCCAAGTAATATCTAAAGCTTGAGATCAGCCATGGGTAAAATTTAGACCTGGATGCACTTTTAATTTTTTCCATCAAGTCTTTCCGTTCCACTTTTTCCCTTTCCAGCAGTTTTCCTTTAGCTGCCGCTGGATAACGACGGCTGGTTTCACCTCTCACTCTGGAAAAAGAGTCCTCGTGATGAGAATCACTCCTTCATCTGCTATTTTGTTGCTAATTTTAGGAACAGATGAGAAGATATCCACAGAATTGAATTTGCCTGGCTCTTCACCACACCGGTTGTGCTTCCAGCTAATTTGATTTTATTTTTGATCCGGTTGCTTTGGAAGGTAATCTGATACAAGGCCTTCAACACAGCAGTTCAGGCTCTCTGATATATTTAATGCATTTCACAGATTCGAAAAATGTCTAGCATCACTTATGCATGACTGTTTGGTGATGGAACAACTTGATATGTTCAGATATTTTAACCTTTTTGACGAGGGTTCCTCAAATGCGACTGCTGCACTGCATATTTTTGATTCAACACACCTGAAACACACATTTAAAATTTATAACGCACCTGATTGACTTAATCTGAAGCTAGACTAGTATGCAGGGCTTTAGAGACCCATGCTCTAGACACACAGGTGACAGGAGCTAAACCTTTTGTGATCATTGTGTAACATGCAAACATTCACAGTGCAGGGTGGAAAAAAGTATGTGAACCTTTGCACTTCATAACTTGTTAACCCTCCTTTAGCAGCAACAAGCTCAGCCAAACGTTTCCTGTAGTTCAGATCAAACCTGCTCATTTACCTGAAGTCATTTTGGACCACTACTCTTCACAAAACTTGTTTTAGTGTAGCAATGTTCTTGGGATGTCTGTTGTGAACTGTTCACTTTAGGTCAATTGGGTTGAGGCCAGGACTCTGACTTGGCCCCTCAGAAGGTGTTTTTTATTTTGTTGAAGCCAAAATTTTGTTGATTTACTTGCAAGCTTTGGGTAATTGTCCTGTTGCATCACCCATCCTCTGCAAAGCTTCAGTTGGCGCACAGAGGGTCTTAAGTTTTCCAGAAAAATGTCTTGATAAACTTTGGAATGAATTTTTCCATCAATGACAACAATCCGCCCAGGCCCCAAACCATGATGCTCCCTCCACCATGTTTTACACCGGGAAGGAGGTTTGGATGTTGGTGTGTTATGCTTTTTTTCTCCACAGAGTGTTGTGGGTTTTCTCGAAACAACTCTTTTGGTTTCATCTATCCACAGAATATTTTCCAGTAAAGCTGTGGAACATTAGGGTGCTCTTTAGCAAACTTCAAAGGTGTTGCAACATTCTATGTAAGCGTCCCTGAAACGGAGCAGAAGTTGCTGTATGAACGTAAAACTGTGGTGAATTTGGGCGAGGAGCAACCGCTCTCAGAAACAGAACAGAAGAGACATTCTCCGTCTGCTAGTGCCTTTGCCTCCAAAGTTAATTAAAAGATAATACATCGCTATGGTCTGCAGTTGGAATGAAGGAAGACATTATGGTTGTTAATAGTTTTAACCCCAAATGAATCAAACATTCCGAATTAAATGAGTTTAATGCATTTTACAGCACAAGTTTATGCTAACGTTTTTGTTAGTGTATCGTGACTGCCAAGTCAACACTGCTGTGTGTGTGTGTACACTGGGATGGGCTACATGCAGCGCATACATTCCAGGTATGGGTCGCTCCAGATCTGTTCAACTGCTCACTTTCACTTTTTCACTTTGAAGTAAGCTCAGTGGGCTGCCATGGCCTCTTGTTTTGGTCCTAGTCTAGCCCTGGTCCAATCTAAATCCAAAATTTACTCTGTACATTTTTACAAAATTTACAAAGTAAATCTTTCAATTCCAAATTTTTCAATTGCAAAGGCTAGCACTCCATCCTCAAAGGACTCGTGGATGCAAATTAGCCTCTTTTTGGAGCTCTTCATTGGACTAAGAAGTCGTCAAAAAAAGCGGGTGTTTAGGGACAGGAAGTAACTCACACAGCTTGTCTCCTTATACGATGGTGAGCTTTTATATTTACAGTCTACAAAAATTGTGTAAATGTAAAAAAAAACGTAAATGTTCTATTTTAATAGAATTTTGAAGCATTTATTTGAATGGTTTTTCGATAATGTGGATGTTATCGAGTAGTGGAAAACCCTCAAAACCATCTGTGGCTTTAATTCAGTAACAAACATTGAAATTGTTTTGTATATAAACAGAATTCTTGTCGCAAACAGAACTGTAAAACCGGCGCCACAGCAGGTAATTTCTTCTCTCAAGTACAGTGTAGCACCAAACCCTCCCTATACTTTTACGTAAGTATGAGTTAGATCAGCACTTCTGCTCCAACAGAATGTCGTGCTCCGGGGGAGGATGTGTGGAACGTCTCAGAATAATACCACAGAGCCACAGACCCGTCTCCTCTAGCACACCACCGGGGCTGTCAGATTCACTCGCGCGTTTTCTCTCTTTCCCTGAAAGTTGTTTTGACTGTGCACGATCCTCCAGCCTCGAGAACAATGAGAAGAATGCTCGAGCCTTTCTCCATGGCCTCATCATCGCGCTCTTTGTTTTCAGAGGTTTTTATGACCTCCGCCGCTCGTGTCTGGCAGACAGATGTCACACAGTTGCTCAGACAGAGCCCTGATTGAAACTATTTACAGACGACCTTTGCTTTGCACGCTCAAGTGCAGGACTAGTCTCGGCAGAAGTGAAAAATTCTTGAAACGCCACCAGACCAACTTTAGAGCGCGGTTGTGAACAGTGAAGCAGCGTTACTGACAAATACGTCACATTGTTTTACTTTTTATCTGTTTCATTTTATCAGCTTCTACTTGATAACTTTCGTCCATGAAACTATACATAGCACATATTCCTCCGTTTTGAATAAAGCATCATCAGAATGCATCGTATCTATATTTTATGGATGTTTATTTGATATCTACAATAGGGTTCCCGAACCCGAAATGCTTTCAAGGCCCTGCATCCCAATCCGCGCACTATCCACACTTTTAAGGGTGAGAAATGACTATTAGTGTGTCCCAAACCGTAATATACATAAAGAAGTACCCGAGCAGGTCCCGGATGTGTACTTTTTGAGATTAGATTCTAAAGGGCAGCTCAACCGGCTGATATTACCCACAATCCTCTGCGATACTACTAAAAATTATTTAATGCCTCCCATATCGTGCGCACTCTCATTTCACACACTTATAAGTATCTACACTTTCTATCTAGTTTACCGTATAAGTGTTCGGAATGAGACGCAGATGTGTTTTCAATCTTGTTGAAACTTTTTACTCTTTTAAATACTTTTAATTTAGTATTTTGAATAAAAAAAAACTCAAAACGTATTTGTGGGAACATCACGTCTGCTAAAATAAACTCTGAAATGTTTCATTATGTGTTTAAAAAACAGTGTAGCTTCTTCTTACGTCTGATTTCAAAATGCAAGGATGTTCCTAAAAACACCTTGAACACCACTAGAAGAGAAAACGTAACAAGCACTAAATATTAAATGCTAAAAAATACTTAAATAATGTTTATAGGCCGAGTACGAGTATGATACTTTTTCCAGTTACTCGCTGATATTGATATGGATATGGTTATAAATACGGATACGGCGTAATAATAAATGTTGCAGAGCTTCTCTGTGTTTATGAACAGCTGCTGCTGCTAACTGCAGTATAAGAGGAACGTTCTCTGTTCATCTCTCGTGTGTTTAGGTTTCAGATTTTTTTACTGTTTAACTTACATTGTAAGCACATCTCCTCATGACATTTCCATGGAGCAGGGTTTGTAGCTGTTGATCGATTAAAAAATTAACAAATTAATCACATTGTCCACCAAACAATGAATCACGATGCAAAAAAAAAAAAGTGTTCATGGTAGAGCTGCATGATTCTGGATAAAATGAGAATCGCGATTTATTTTATTTTTTTGCTTAGAATAAAGATCGCAATTCTCTCACAATCCTGGAATTTTTAAATATTTATTTTAATATATTAATGTTAATATTTTTTAACCCTGTACATTAGGTAATCAAAAAGCAGTAAAATAAGACCTAATACTCTTGCTTTACATCGAGATTGCAATCTTTTAACGATTAATTGGACATGCGTTTGCTCAATTCGATATTTAGATATGAATTGTAAAATCTCGAAGGCCTTCGCTCGCCCATCTCACTCTGGTCAGTCAACAATCAGACAATGTTATCGGTTCCAGTTGTGTTGTTGGGAGTCACAGCGAAAAGGATTCTGAGTTTGCTACGGAAAGTTGGAAACACTTCAAGAATCCTGAAGTTAAGGTTCGATTGGTTAAACTTATCCGGATTTCCGTTAGAAGCAAGTGTTGTGTTTAGTTGCGTTCCGCCTGGAAACAACGTGGAGGCGCATGATGGAGAACCTCGACTGTCCATCGTCTGTTGAAAATGTGTGATTTAAAGAACAGCTAAACATCACATTCGCTAGCCACACACGACTATTGTTGTAGTAACTTTTTAACGCTCCAAAAAATATGATGCTATGCGAAACAGCGTAGGATTGGTTGTTTATCATGTCAGTCAAACGGCCTCATGGGCGGGTCTTGACCCAAAAAAGCTGCCAAAGCTCCCTTTCCCTGAGTTTGCGAGACTATGGTGTAGGTTACAAAACCATATAGATATATAAATGTATCTTGTATAAAATACGAGTGGACTTTTGAAAGTATTCATTTATACTACTTTAATTTAATTTCCTATCCCTAGTGGAGTTTTTTTTTAACCCTGTTCATTTTTTGTTCTTTTTCTTTCTGAATGCAGCTGGAAATATACATTTCCCTGAAGGAGTTTTATCCATCCATCCATTTTGTTGTCAGCTTTTTCGCTTTCGGGGTCTCCACAGCAGAATGAACTTCTGGAATATGTTTTACGCGGCAGATGCCCTTCCAGCAGCAACCCATCGCTGGGAAACATCCACACACACTCGTTTTTACCAAATTGACTTTGCATGTCCGCTATTCGCATGTCTCTGGACTCGTGGAGGAAACCGGAGCACCCGGAGTAAACCCACGCGATCACGAGGAGAACATGAGAACTCCACACAGAGATACCAACTGACCCAGCCGAGGCTCGAACCAGTGACCTTCTTGCTGTGAGACGGCCGTGCTACCCACTGCGCCACCGAGACGCCCCCAAGGAGTTTTATATTAATATTTTACATCAATGAAGCCAACTTTTGATACATTTAAGCCATCATAATCATTCGATTCGATGCATTTTGAATCGAAGAAAATGTCTTTCGAAATTGTGAATGTGAATAAATATCTCACACTCTAAAGAGCAGCGCGGCTCCGAATTTTTTTTGAATCGGTGCGCTGTGTGTCTCGTTGTAGCTTTTAAAAAGAAAGACTCGTCTCTGAATGCTGATTTGTTTAAGAAAGTCTTAAAAAATGTTTTCTTGAACGTTGTGAAAAAATCAGTAAAAAAAAAAAAATATCCCAACCCTAGTTGCTCTCACGCCCGAAGACTTGAATCCCTTCGTGTTCAAGTGAGCTGCGCTTTCTCTCGAGAGTGTGAGCGCTTGATGAAGGACGGCTGGGAAGAACTGGAAACTGCAGTAAAATCTGAGAGAGGAGACCGAAGAATGCCTCGGGATTGCGTTTGATAAAACAGACTTGTGACCAACTCTTCGTTTCAGCCGGGAGCATCAAGGAAATAATTTGGGAGTCATTCGGGAAATATAAATCCATTACAATTAAATCTAACGGAATAAAAGTGTTTTTAACCTCTCGCTCGCGTTCCCTTGCTTTCAAAACTCAAGCTATTATCCTTCAAAAACTGTAAAAGTTGCACTTTTAAACCAGTTCAGTTACTTAACATTTTATAAATAGTCATTTTTTCATGATCTTACTTAACAAAAGGTAAAACAATACATTTAATGGAATGAAATTTATTATAGGAGTCTTAAAATGAATACCTTAAATCAGTGGTTCTCAAATAGTGGGGCGCGTTTGACCTTGGGGAACATGCTTTTTTATTTTTCTATTTATTTATTTTGTTACTGTTCTAGAGCAAAGTGCAATACCACTCCACTACATTAGGGGGCAGTGGCGCTCTCTCTGGCAGAGCATGAAGTGTAGACAGGAAGTGTAGAAGACAGACGGAGAGAGAAGGAGATAAAGAGACAAACGAAAGTCTCCCGAAAGCTAAGACGAGGAAATATGACGCGTTTGTAGCGCTTGGCCTTCACTGTGACTGCGGTGGGAGACGAGGAGAGACAGGTGTGCTTACTGAGTCTAAACATGTTGGCAGCGGACAGCATGAAGCCAAATAAATGAAGGCGTCACTTAAAGACATTTTACTACAATCACGCTTATAATCTGCTTGAGTTTTTTCAGAGAAAACGTGCCGAATATTGCCAGCAATCAATAAAGCTATTGTTTGTTGTAAGTCTTTGTTGTAAATATTTCTTTCTTTTTTCTCTTATACGTTAATAAGGATACTGTGTTATGCAGAGATGTACTGATTTACTGACAAAATTTAAAGACAAATAATACTATTTATAGTTGCGCGGGGGTGCAACATGGTTTTTTTTCTTCCTGGGGGGAGAAACACTGCCTTAAAGGTACAGTTTGTCTGAAATTTGGGACGTTGAAGTGATATTCTGAGCCTCAGCTCGAATTATTTGTGATTTGTCCTGATGCGCTCCCTCACACCTTTCCTGTCCTCTTTAGGTCTGTTGATGCAGTTTAGAAGACCTGACTCTGGAATTCTGTGGTCTGGGGGGGTGAAGGGGGAGATAAAAATAATAATTTTCTATCGTCTGGAAACTCTTGATGCGATGAGATGCCCATCTACTGAACGACCCGCCAAGAAGTGCTGGAACCCTGTGTTTAGCAGATCCAAGGGTTTGCCTGGCTTAGAAGAGGACCTCGCCCTCACCTTTGAACGCTCCCCTCTAAATGAGACAAACGATTTTATGCTTTTATTCTGAAATTTTAAGAACGTCAAGAGATCAAACTCCAGAAATCATTTTTACTCTGAAAACTTATGCAGATTTAAGATTTTATTTAAAAAGTTCAAGTAGATCAGCAGACCACGCTCCAAAAAAAAGGTTATTTTTACTTTGAAAATGATGCTGATTGAAGCTTTTATTTTGAAATTTCAAGAATATCAACAGAATCATATTTTTTCTCAGAAGATGTAGTAAATTTAAGCTTCAATTTTTACATTTCAAGAATTCAACAGCACAAGCTTCAGAAATAATATTTTTTTCTCAGAAGAAGTCGTAGATTTAAGCTTTTACTTTGACTTTTCAAGAATATCAACAGAACAAGTCCGGAAATCATATTTTTTTTTCTCAGAAAATGTAGTAGATTTAAGCTTTTATTTTGAAATTTCAAGTACATCAACAGAATCATATTTTTTCTCAGAAGATGAAGTAAATTTAAGCTTCAATTTTTACATTTCAATTTCAATTACATTTCATTTGCTCGCCCCATTAGCAGAATCTTTTGATTGATCTAAGAAGAGTTTATCTATATTTGAGTTTTTTTCCTGTTCCAAGATGCATGTTTTTACCAGTATTTAATATTGATTTCTTAAAATAAAATATCAATAACATTCTTGATATAAGAATATGTTGAGTCAAAAATTCTTGTTTTAAGATCTTGTTTAAGATCAGTGGCAAAATCGGCAACTTGTTTCACATAGTTTCTTAATTCAAGAAAATAAATGACCAGAATAAGATTTTTTTTCTCCTCAAGAAAATATAAGTGTTATTTTCTCAAACTAAGCTAAGTAATCTATACCCAAAAGGTTTAAATTAGAAAGTTCTTCCTAAAATTAGAAAACCAAGATTTTCAATCTAATTTTAAGCATTTTCAGCTTTGCTTAGAATTCATTTTTTGCAGTGTGAGATTTGTTTTCGATTATTGCACAAAGTTAGAACTTTAATTGGATTCACAGGAATTTACTTTTGCCCCAAAATCGGACCCTTTTACAGTTTCATCTGATGTGATGAAACAAAGAAGGAAGCTCTCGCACGCAGCAGAGAGAGCGAGTCGGGAAAGAGCGCTCGAGTAGAGAGCACATGCAGATGTTATCAGGAGAGAGAAGCCAGCTCTTACCTGCTCTCCTGCTCTCGTTCTCTCGTCCGGTTTCCTCCATCAGGAGTGAGAAGAACTCCGAGGACGTGTCCGGCTCCAGTGTAGGTGCTGTGAGTGTTTATATAGGGAAGAAAGAGAGACGGAGAGAGAGTTCGTCTGAGGGCCAGACGAGGAGGAATTGAATGAGAGAGAGGAGGGAAGGGAACTCCTGCTCGTATAACGTCAGAAACCAAGCCCTCCCTCCGTCAGAGAGGAACACAGGAAGAACAGAGAGCTCATAAAAGACAACCGTTTCCTTTCTTCTCACCGTAGTGAGATCCTTCCATACACGGTAAAGTCCTTTAAAAAAGTGAACTCTATTCAGAGTCATGAAAATAAAGAACACTTTTTGATTGAGAAATATATTGACCAGAAACAAATGTCTACTACAGAGGAGATAAACGAATAAGCTGGTCCCATTAGGATACATTCAGTACAGACCAGAAGTTTGGACACACCTTCTCATTCACAAAGTGTTCTTTATTTTCGAGACTATTAAAAATGAAAATGGTAGATTCACACTGAAGGCATCAAAACTCTGAACTCGTGTGGAATTGTAAACGTAACAAAGAAAGTGTGAAACAGCTGAAAATCTGTCGTTCTAGCTTCTTCACAGCAGCTCCTTCTGCTCTGATTACGCTTCGCACACTTTTGCTGTTCTCTCGATGATCTTCAGGAGGTGCTCTCCTGAAATGCTCTTCTCTTCTCAGGAGAGCGCTGTCAGGTTTAATACGTGGAGCTCTCTCTTATAAATGGGGTTGAGAGCATCAGTGGAGCTGAGCAGAAGATGTTCTCTAGATGATCTTCAGGAGGTGCTCTCCTGAAACGCTCTTCTCTTCTCAGGAGAGCGCTGTCAGGTTTAATACGTGGATTCTCTCTTATAAATGGGGTCGAGAGCATCAGTGAGCTGAGCAGAAGATGTTCTCTAGATGATCTTCAGGGAGTGGTCTCCTGAAACGTCTCTTCTCTTCTCAGGAGAGCGCTGTCAGGTTTAATACGTGGAGTCTCTCTTATAAATGGGGTCGAGAGCATCAGTGGAGACTGAGCAGACGATGTTTCCTTAGAATTATTCTTCAGGAGGTGCTCTCCTGAAACGCTCTTCTCTTCTCAGGAGAGCGCTGTCAGGTTTAATACGTGGATTTCTCTCTTATAAATGGGATCGAGAGCATCAGTGGAGCTGAGCAGAAGATGTTCTCTAGATGATCTTCAGGAGGTGCTCTCCTGAAACGCTCTTCTCTTCTCAGGAGAGCGCTGTCAGGTTTAATACGTGGAGTTCTCTCTTATTAATGGGGTTGAGAGCATCAGTGGAGCTGAGCAGAAGATGTTCTCTCGATGATCTTCAGGAGGTGGTCTCCTGAAACGCTCTTCTCTTCTCAGGAGAGCGCTGTCAGGTTTAATACGTGGAGTTCTCTCTTATAAATGGGGTCGAGAGCATCAGTGGAGCTGAGCAGAAGATGTTCTCTCGATGATCTTCAGGAGGTGGTCTCCTGAAACGCTCTTCTCTTCTCAATACGTGGAGATCTCTCTTATAAATGGGGTCGAGAGCATCAGTGGAGCTGAGCAGAAGTCAGGAGGAGACTCAGCTGGGAGTTCACTCAAGAGATTGTTAGAGTTTGTGTTATGGAGAGAAAAACGCAGATAAGTAAAGAACAACAAGTGGCCATCTTTACTTTAAGAGATGAAGGTCAGTCAGTCCCAAACACTTTTGGTCTGTACTGTGTGTATGTATATTCATTCATTCATCTTCATGTTGGCTTTCTTCCCTTTCGGGGTCTCCACAGCGGAATGAACCGCCAACTCTTCTGGAATATGTTTTATGCAGCGGATGCCCTTCCAGCCCCAACCCATCGCTGGGAAACATCCACACACACTCATTCACTCTTTAACACTATGGGCAATCGTTCTTACTCAATTCTCTTATTCCGCATGTCTTTGTTCTTGTGGGGGAAACCGGAGCACCCGGAGTAAACCCACGCGATCACGAGGAGAACATGAGAACTCCACACAGAGATACAAACTGACCCAGCTGAGGCTCGAACCAGCGACCTTCTTGCTGTGAGACGACCGTGCTACCCACTGCGGCACCGTGACGCATATGTATGTATATATATATATATATATACACACACACGCACGCACACACACACACATACTCACACAATGTAAAAAAAAACATTAACTCTTTAATAAAACTATAAACATTGTTTGGCTGATCGTGATTGCTGACAATATTCGGTACGTTTTCTCTGAAAAAACTCAAGCAGTTTATCAGCGTGATTGGAGCGTAACGTCTTTAAGTGACGCCTTCATTTATTTGGCTTCATGCTGTCCGCTGCCAACATGTTTAGACTCAGTAAGCACACCTGTCTCTCCTCGTCTCCCACCGCAGTCACAGTGAAGCCAAGCGCTACAAACGCGTCATATTTCCTCGTCTTAGCTTTCGGGAGACTTTCGTTTGTCTCTTTATCTCCTTCTCTCTCCGTCTGTCTTCTACACTTCGTGTCTACACTTCACACTCTGCCAATGAGAGCGCCACTGCCCCCTAATGTAGTGGAGTGGTATTGCACGTTATTCTAGAACAGTAAAAGAAAAAAGAAAGAAAAAAGCACGTCCCCCCAGGTCAAACGCACCGCATTATTTGAGAACCACTGCTCTAGTGGATGAGTAAAACAATCTTAAAGAAACACCGGCCTTAATCAAATATTGAGCACTTTCTCAACTAAATATACTTTTTCATGTTTCATACAAACCTAATTTTATACTTGCTCTCACACTACCCGTTGCTCATTGTCATTAATGCTCGTCCATTCACATTTGCTTGTCGATCATTGCATCGAGTCGGAGGGATACAAAGAGGGTCGCACCTGCACCCTGTTTCCAGGACGCACCCACAGAAGCCCACCTCCGGGGTGAGCGTGCTCTCAGAAGTACTCTATGACTCTTTTCTCCGCTCCACACAGACTTGAGTCAGAAGGTCCATGCCTCAAGGCCTCTGTCTCATTTAGCTCACTGTGAATCTAGCGTGGCTCCAGATTTCTCTCTCAATCGCTTTGGGCTGGAGTTGTGACTGTTTTTGTGTGTTTACGGCCGGTAATCGAGTTGTCATCATATCAGATTTCTCACAGCGGGTTTGAGTTTGTCGAGGCTGAATCAGAGGCTGTAAACGGCTTGTGTTGTTTACTGCTGGAACGTGTCCTAACCGAGGAGCGATTTCCAGGCATTGCTTTGCGTGCAGCTAAAGTTGTAGTTCATCTGGCTCATGTGGTTCTTAATTGCGTTCGATTCTCAAAGAGTCGAGCGTGTGAATGAGAGAGACTCCAGCTCTCCAAAATACTATTTTTTTGTGGGTTTAACAAGAAGAACGTTTAACATCTTCTTTTTTTTTTTTTGTAAAGAAACTGGTTTATTTTTCTGATCATTTTTAGGCTCGCATAAAATCAGGATCTGATTTATTCATGAGTCTGAGGCTGGGTTTGCTGTGGGGTTAGTTTGAGGTCTCCACAAAAAGAAACGAGTTGAATTTTGCTTACTCGCTCGGGGGACTTCTCGGACTTCACCAGCTTGCGAATGCAGTGACCCTCCTTGCCTTTGGGTGGTGCTCAGGGGACAAACAATGACGCACTCTTTGTTTTATTTGTCCAAAGTTTTACTCGTACACAGAAAATTCCACACACAGATATAGTAGATATTGTCAAACAACTCTTGATGGTTCGGTAAGATGAGCAACTGAATGTTCCACGATTTCCTCTTCGGTTCTTGTTGTTGTTGTTGTTGTTGTTGTTGTTCTCTGTTTCCTGTTGTGAAAGTGTGTATGGAGCGCCTCCCAGCTGCTCTTTTATGTCCCAACAGCACTCTGGGCACATGATAAAACGAGGCAATTTATTGGTTAAAAGCAGCAGAGTAGAGTTGTCCCAATCAGTGTATTTTTTTTTTTTATTTGAAAATCTGCCGATCCCAATATTTCATGATCAGATCCCTTTTTTTAGTCATAAATTCCTGACTAGATTCAATTTTGCAATACTTTAAGAAAAAGAGAGTTCTGTAACCCAGTGAAGTCGCCTCAGGCTTCATGGACACACATATATTTATTTGTTTAATTACCTCAGAAATTCAGAATTGAATCAAAGCGAAACTCACTAGCCCTGGTGCACAACAAAATATCTAAAAATGTAACCAAATCAACTTAAGAGACAGAACGAGAGGGAGACAGAAAGAGGAAGGAGAGAAAGTGAGGGAGAAAAAGAAAGAGATAGAGAAGATGGAAAAAGAGGGGGAGAGAGAAAGAGAGGGGAGAAAAGAAAGAGGGAGATGGAAAGAGAGCAATGAGCGAGAGAAAGAGAGGGATGAGAGAGAAAAAGAGAAGGAGAGAAGGGAGACAGAAAAAGGGAGGAGACAAAGATAGATGGGGAGGGAGAGCGAAAAGGAGAGGCAGGAGAGAGAGAGAAAAAAAGAGGGAGAAGGGAGAAAGAAAGAGATGAAGGAGTGAGAGAAAAAGAGGGATAAGAGAGGAGATAAAGATAAGTAGGGAGGAGAAAGAAAGGAAGAGGCAGGAGTACATGAGAGAAAGAAAGAGCGGAATAAGAGAGGAGAGGGAGGAGAGAGCGAGCAAAAGGAAGAGGCAGGAGAGAGAGACAGAAAGAAAGGGAGGAGAATGTGCAGGGTGGGAGAAAAGAAGGGAGAAAGAAAGAGGAAGAAAAAGGAGATGGAGAGAAAGAAAGAGATAGAGAAGGGTGGGAGGAGAAGAAAGGAGAGACAGAAAGAGAGGGAGGAGAGAAAGAGAGAGAGAGTGAGGAGAAGGATGAAAGAGGAGAGAAAAGAAAAAGAGGGTTTGGGGGAAAAGTCCCAGACTCTGACTCGGTTTTTATTACAGAACTAGTCTCAACCCCTTTAAAACATCAAGTTTGGTTGCCATGACGACGCGATCTAATTATACGAGCATTCCTGCGAGGAAACACAAGCTCCTCTTCTGGACACGGCTCTGTTTCGCAGGCACACAACTCTGAACACTGTCTGCTGCGAGACGCACAGTCGTAAAGGGCCCTGTGCTCGAACAATCAGATGAGAGGAGGGAGCTAAAATAAAACACACTGTAGTACTGCTAAATATAGCGCAACAGGGTTGATAGTAAATACTTTAACAGTTATATTTCTGCTGCTCATTAAAGGTGCACTAATTAATGTTCTCATGAAATAAAATCAGATCTTTGTCCCATTAAAATAAATGTTGTTAATCTTGAATTAAAATGAATTGTTACCTTTTTTGTTGATCAACTGAAATTCAACTATTCCCCTTGTTAATACAGGTTATATAAACCAACCCCTGTGTTTTAACTCATTTCCTAAGCTGAGATATAGATCGTTGAAAACTATTGCTATGGTAAATGTTATGGTTGCTATGGAGGGGTCTGTGATGTCATAAAATTTCCCCTTGTCAATACAGGTTATATAAACCAACCCCGTGTCTTAACTCATTTCCTAAGCTGAGATATAGATAATTGAAAATGGTTCCTAGGGTAAATGTTATGGTTGCTATGGAGGGGTCTGTGATGTCATATAATGTCCCCTTGTCAATACAGGTTATATAAACCAACCCCGTGTCTTAACTCATTTCCTAAGCTGAGATATAGATCGTTGAAAACTATTGCTATGGTAAATGTTATAGTTGCTATGGAGGGGTCTGTGATGTCATAAAATTTCCCCTTGTCAATACAGGTTATATAAACCAACCCCGTGTCTTAACTCATTTCCTAAGCTGAGATATAGATAATTGAAAATGGTTCCTAGGGTAAATGTTATGGTTGCTATGGAGGGGTCTGTGATGTCATATAATGTCCCCTTGTCAATACAGGTTATATAAACCAACCCCGGTGTCTTAACTCATTTCCTAAGCTGAGATATAGATAATTGAAAATGGTTGCTAGGGTAAATGGTATGGTTGCTATGGAGGGGTCTGTGATGTCATATAATGTCCCCTTGTCAATACAGGTTATATAAACCAACCCCGATGTCTTAACTCATTTCCTAAGCTGAGATATAGATAATTGAAAATGGTTGCTAGGGTAAATGGTATGGTTGCTATGGAGGAGTCAGCCACATCCTATAATGTTCCTCTTGTCTATATGAGTTATAAAAACCACTCCATATTTTAACTGTTTTCTAAAACTGAAATTTAAATATTTTAAAGTGGTTGCTAGGGTAAACAGTATGGTTGCTATGGAGGGGTCAGTGACATCCTATAATAATTTCTCTGGAGGAATTATTCCTCTTAACAATATGAGTTATATATATATTACATATATTAGCTATTTTCTAAAACTGAGATATAGTTCATTCAAATCACTACTGTCAAATTATGTTTCAGTGCATTCCATAAATAGTAAATTACCTCAAATGGTTGTTCTCTACAAAATGATACAGGATTTGTGCCTCATGTTCCTCCCACTGCCAAACTTCCACCATGCCCTCAACTGGGTTGTGCTTTTTGGCACACATAAAATCCACATCGTCCACAGAAAATGGCTCAGAACATCCAAAACACTTTTTATTGTTTATCGACGTGGTTCTTTTACGGTTTACTTCCGGGTCAGTCAGCACATACGTTCTTCATTCAGATGAGCTGCATTAGCACTTCATCTTATTGGT